>JTDE01000973.1:56151-83753 GCA_014338405.1 Paragonimus skrjabini miyazakii | reverse complement strand
AAGCTGTCTTGTCCCTTTTGCAACCGGTTTGCTAAGTTTTCTTCGATATGAGAGAATAGGAAACACCTTATTGTAGTCTTTTCTGTTCATAATCCCGATGTCTGGTTCTTTATCCGGGCGTGTTAATAGTACATCATCAAGTTCACAAAGCGATTACAGAGCCTGAAGATGAACAGCTGTGATGGGACTTTAATGAATCAAATGTGTTTGCCGGTACTGATAGCAGTGATTGACTAGGTCTGATCTGAAGTGCTCCAGACTGGCTTATGACGTCGGAGTGGACTTCAATCTGTAACTGATTATCTCTGTGACATGAACAACAAACTTTTAGCTTTCACGACAGTATTTAATGTAGAATATTGTAAAGTCCAAGTTGTGACAAACTGTGAGCATACCTCACTGGTTTGATCAAAACTTGTGACTGACGTTTCTCGTTACTAAGACAGTCTATTAATTTTGACCGTTTGTTGAGAGACTGTTTAGTAGCTCTCCTGTTCTGTCATTCCGTTCGAAACATGCTGTCGTTGGCTGGGTTGGATTTGTGATCTGAATGAACAAGAAAATTGCAATGGCTATTGTCTTGGTGATTCCGTTAATGATCCAGGTATAACGATGTTCATAGTTACCTTCAAATAAGCGCCCGGTCGTATGACTCATGTAACGAGTCCCAGAAGAGCCAGTAAACGAGTGTACGTGAAAACAAGCCGCAGAAACGAGTAATTTATCTTTTAAACGTAAACACATGTCTAGAGTAGGGTTGAAACAGATGTGTAATTTGACAATATAAAATGTTTTGTTGACAAGAGTGTTAAGCCTGCTATTACGCATATAAGCAAGCATGCCACATTTGAATGGTAACGAAATATACATTGTTTTCTTTCCTGTTAGGGGAACCTTGCCATTTTTCTCGGGAAGCTGCCTAGTCTTGTCTGTAAATTGTTCCGGGTAGCCATTGTTCATGAATACTGTTCGTAGGAACGACAGTTCATCGAAACTCTTATCCAATGTACACATTAACATGGCTCACTTAGTCAAACAGTTTATGAGATTGCTTTTCTGCATCAGGAGGACAAAGCCACTAAAAAGGATCTATTGCGCATTCAAGATCTTCCTATAGATCTTGTGTCGAGTGGATCCATCAGCACAACTTTTGATGTGTACGTCCGGGAAGGCTAGTTCATCGGTACGTTTAGTTTATAGCGTAATTGTTAAGTTCATGTGGAATTGAGTTGAAAACAGCTAAGATATTCATGTGGTTAATATTTTTTCTAACTCTACATTGGGAACCATCCACATATCGATTATAGAAATTACAACCTCGAATGACATTTTTTAGCTAGTCGTTTTAAAGCTTTGCCATGAAGATGTCTGAAAATGACGGCGCCATTAGAGATGCTATCACCATAATATCCATTCGTCGATGTGGTTCCCGGTGTACCTTCAAACGAACAATATATGTTCCAGTTCTGTCGAGGGTATGCACATATCAAGATTGTCTGCTCCAAAATAATCACTTTAGTGGTTTAACCTTTCTCTTATTGGGACATTTGCGAGCAAAAATGATAGATCAACAGAGAACAGCTGTTTTCCCGTTAAATTAAACCCATCAGCTGTGTTAACGAATTCAAAACGAGTTCAAGAAGATGAGATAATCAATTGGCAAGAGATATGTCTGCTTTGTGAACTTTTGGTAATCCAAAAAGTCTGAGAATTACTGTTCCAATGGGTTGGATCCGCTTGAAAATGGATAGGACAATCATCCCGCTTTGCCTCATAGAATGTAACGTTTTCAACGGCGCCTTCTGCACTCCTCACCTTTTGGACTTTGGTATTGTCAACCAGAATGATCTACTTTTTACTCAAGTAATCTGTATTAGTGAGTAGAACAATTCTAAAACATTTATCATGCTTTCATTACTGACCGATACTCACAACTTTTGCTTGAATCCAGTTAACGTAAAGCTGAAAATCGTTCACGGAGTTCGATATAGACGATGATTAACGGGAATTTAAGTCTCATTGTTTGCACTACTGATGGACTTTACAGAAACAAAACTACAGGTGGACATTTCTTGTTGGAAAGCGATTGTTAAAACGTCTACCTTAAGACAAAGCCTAGGAGGAAACGTGAATGCTACGCAATTTATGCAATTAACTACGGAGAAATTCACAAGCAATTTTCTTGAAGTACTTCAACTTGTGATACAGATATCGAAAAAATATAACTAAAATCGTTGAGACTTGTTCAGGGTTATTTACCGATAAATTTGACATTTCATATGCGGAGGATTTGTCTACACTTAAATATATATGACGAGTGAGAATTTTCTAGATTCACTAAAATATATAGTTGAATGTCATTCAAGTCTTCGGAATATAATTTTGTTTTTGTATAAACATTTGTGCATCTGTTTCATCACTTTCAACCAGAATAACTTAATTCGCCCAGAGATTATTTCACACTGATATTCCGTAATCTCCCTATGAAGAAGTTATGGTATGAAGTCATCAGAACTGTTCGCCTAGTAATGGTGTTCAAGAAATTACAGTGGCACTCAACGAGGAATCACTGGACTTCCTTTTTGACCAAAAAATAGCACCCTCGTCTTGTCACCATTCCAACGTAAACACTTCAAAAAAAGTGTCCAAATAATATCTTGCAAAACTTTGGAATTTGTTCTTCGTCTTCGTTGTCTCAATACTTAAGACTTTTCATTCGTCTCTGTGTGCTATACTGCATGCCCAGTTTTCCTAATAATTGTTCAGTACCACAAGGGTGCTGAGTTGTGAAAAATGGTCTCGTTATGTTGTGGCTAAAGAATTACATTCAGAAAACTCATTTGTGCAAAAAACTGTGATAGTTAACTGAAGAACACTAATTTCCAAAGGACTAACCCATCTGAAGGCACCACTGTGAGTGCCCATGGTTGCAATGTTTAGTATTTCGTGGATGACAGGAAATAAACACGCAAATGAACGACTTGCTGTATACCTGTAGGTGCGCCGAGAATGTGGAATACCAAATTCCATTTAAAGAGTTTCATTCCGGACGATCAAAATGAAACGTAATGCATGTTCGAGTCAAACCTTCCTGGCAAAATCGCGTACACAGAGGTTACTGTCCATTCAGTGGCTTCATTTTTTCCCTGTCTGTCAGACAAGCCTACTCAAAGGAAGCACAAAGTCGTATTGGATTACCTGCTTTTGCTGAGTGCATTCTCAACACGTCGTCAACAAAACGCAGTGTTCTTCTGATGGAAAGGTATACATGCATGTAGTGTAGACGTTGTTGATGGGTATTTATATATACTACTTATATCTACTGCTGGTTGTGTGGACATTATTGTCATTGTGAGTGCTAGGTTTGCTTTGTCAGCCCACAGAAGAACGCGGCCAACAAAGCATGGATGTAATTGTTAACAAGTAAAATATACATTTTTCCATTAACTGTTCAAGAATTATGATAGATTTCAGGTCATCTACTTAAAAAACGTTATCTTCTTGATTTACGCGAAACGTCGTGTCATGAAGGCTAGTTCACACAAAAATTCCCCTTGAGTCATAGAAGGCAATCTTGAAGAAAAATTGGTTTCGATAAGTCTGCATCAAATCAATGACAGTAAGTCAATATCTAGAAAATAACCACTGATCCGGAAAACTGGTTGGTTCCGTTGGTACTGATTTCCAGTTCTAATACACATGAACTCAAATACTTTGACTAGTGAGTAGGAAGCTGGAATGATTTACGACAAATTGAAGACGTTCATCCCAATACATAAACCTTACATTGTGTGTTCATGAGAAGGCAGGTGTTTCATATATGTTACATATATGAACGCATAGAGGAATAAGTTTATCCATGTACTCATTATACAACCAAATCTGCCAACCTATGTTTGCTTCGCACAGTGAAGCCAGACACTGTTTCTGATTATGTAATAACCAATTCAGGATATCTATTTGGAATGATGTGTAATAACCGATGAAATGAGTCTTCACGAATGCAACTCAACTAATTTTTGAGTGTGTGGAAATTTTTGTAGTGAAACCATATGTTGAAAGAAAGTGTATGAAAAAAAAGAATTTGTTTTTAGGTTTCCGTTTACATATTACAACAAACATTAAAATTTGGGTGTTTACCCTGCAAACTTTACTCACATAAATGACCTGTTTTGTAGACCTTTGAGTTGTTTGCAAATACGTCTAGTCCCACGTCATTAATACTGGAGTGTCTGATTTCAGATGTATATCGTCGAGTATTGAGATGCGTTAATCAGGTCAGTAGTTATCTATAGATCAAATATTACATGTAGATTCAGCTGTAAAGATAGACGTGAACAGTATGTCCCCTTATGGGCAAAACCTAATAACGAAGAGCAGCGGTAAATGGGATGACTCCTTCAGTAAATAAAATAGTCTTGAAAATGATCCTCTAACCTCTCGGTTTTAGCTGACAGATTTATTTATTAATAAAAGATCAAGTATGAGAATGGCTCTCAAGATGTGGATTAGGTTCCTAAGGGTGAGACATTACACTGACAATCATTACTACTCATGCATGCTGTTCATTGCTGGACTTTTATACTTTGTATCAAATTAGTTTTTAGGACAACATTGCATGTCAGTTTGAGATTGAAAGCTGAACATATTGAATCAGGCTTCAGGGTGGTATGTTGCGGAAGTTCATGCTACAAGTTTAATCTTGAATATGCCTTTGTGTCCCAATTGCACATCATGTTGTACATTGTATCTGTCAGTTCCTAGATTAGTCAGATCTGAGTGGCATGCCAATTCGTTTGGTTTGGTGCTGTCAAGTTAGTGATCTACACAAGTTGGAAACATTTATGTATGACAGTTCGTTATCTGATTAGTGCTAAGTGGTAAACGATATGCTTGTTGAAAAATTAAAAATCACGACAGAATGCAGCTACTACATTCCAGTAGATTTTCTCTAGTCAACATGTTTCAAATAACAACATTAAACTCGAATTTTGCTTCTGTCGGAGCCCGTAAAATAGTTTCAGTAACCTAAGATTAACTGCTAATTTAAGAACCAATAGGGCAAACAATGAATTGTAGCGTAACGATGCATCATACTACAGACCAGTCTGAAAAATGTCCATCTAGCTTGTAAGTAATTAACCGTTGGGTAGCAAAATCTTCTAAATACTCACACGTGATTGTTTTGAATTCAAAGTTGGCGAGCTCTTATTGTTACTATTTTTAAAAAAAATATTGAAATCAAGACAATTTTAAACTGAACATCACTCATAATTGATCCCCTAGACTTTCCAGTTGGCCCCTTTTTAAAAGAGGCACTAGATTCGAGTTTCGTTTTCATTGGAGCTCGTCAGTAGTGCATATCCTTTCCATGGCTAGAGTTAGAACCCTGACCATGTCTTTATGAGGCAACCATGTTGATCACTATGCCATTGACCAAATTTATGGCCAGATTTCAAGCACAGTGTAAATATACACATATGTGGAAAAGGGGGAAGTTTTCCTTGAGGTGACTTGTTGCTGTTGTGGCTTATCAGATCATTTCGAACATCGATTACAGTTTTACGAACAGTAACTCATCAATCAAAAGAATTTTCTACCTCGAACATGGTGCAGGTAAATGACCCAGAAGCCATGAACATAAAATGCAGCGCAATTTTGACCTTATATTCGTGCCGTACGTTGATTTTAGCGGTTGTCCTCCAGCTGTCAAATAAATGTAACTATATGCTTGCACTTTGGTGGACACCAAACCCATTTGTCAGAAATAAGTGCACAAATCGTTCACCTTGTATATGACGAAAATATTCAGTTTGAAATTCATTAAACGCTATTTTCTCGTAGAAAATATTCTTTTCGATGTTTCGGTGTCATCATTATTCTACATGTAAGCTCGACTGGTTTTTCGAAAATCATCGAGTATGGTTGAAATTCAAAACTGAGATCTTTGTGCTAAACTATCCCGATTGATTTTATATGATTTCTTAAACTCTATATTACCAGATAACTTCCGCATCCAAAATCAACGGATGCAAATCATAGCAGCAACTGAAGTGACAAACTATCTCGTCCACTTCAGACAAATGACTATTCAAACGGCGATAAATAAAAACCATTCAGCATTCACTCTTTTCATGGCTTGTTGAAAAAACAACGAAAAGTTAAAGTGGTCGACAAGTAGAAAATTTGGTTTTTATAGCAGAGTATACTTTGTTTCATTTTTCCGCAAAATGATTTTTATAATTATAAGTAAACGACTTTAGAATATCGAATAATGAAGGAATTACTGAGAACGAATGAATGTTCGCAACCAATATGTAGTAAGTGTGCATCGAAATGTATGCAGTCTGGGGATGATTTGAGTGATTATTTGTAAACCGAGAAGATGGTTTAGGTTCTAAAATTGCTGTCCCAACTTTTCAGCAATGTGTCTGAGTGGAGAAACGTCTCTACTAGGCTGACACAACATCTTGATGCTTAACTGATACGGAGCTCCCGATCACCGGATTATCGGTTAGAATTAACAAGCAAAACCTACGTCCCTTACGTAGTCACGTAGCTTTGTTGTAGGAAGTGCACCACTAAATAACTTGCAAAAACAAAATTCGAATATTATGTCTGCTTTTAAAAAGTACTACTTGGAAATTTTACCTGAATGCAGACATTTCGATCAAGTAAGAGTTATGCTCACTTTGGTGCAAATGAATTCTCTACTTGGTATTTGTAAGAGAAACGGAAGTGTTTTATCTTCGGTTGAAATGACAACGTAACCTTTGGGAATTCTTGACGATTTCGTTTGTTAAAAATAAATCATTGGGTCTTGATCTGATTTCATCTGATCAAGTGTTGCATGATCGCGTGTAAGTTGCATGTCAGATTAAGGTTGCATTTGTGATGAAGCTATACGATGAGAGAGATTTCTCATGAAGACATGTCTTGTGAGCTACAGACGGGTAATTTTCACAATATTAGAATGGTATCGCTGTCCATAATTCTTGAGTGATATCACACCAAATGCTGGCGAAAATTACCATGGTCTTGTCTACACCGATTTCTGGTCATTTTCGCTTTCAGTGTCGCAACTGATACGGCCTTCCAAACCGGCCAGCGTAATCCGTGGATCAGCGAAGCTACTGCAGGTTCACAGAAGTACTTGCTATACTGAGGCTGAGAAACACATTCTGAATTACGAAACAGTTTGTTCAATTGGTAATTCTGATTAGAACATTGAGAAGACGCAATTCATGTGGCGTTCTCCGGAGTAACATTTCATACATTCTGATCACACATGGACATGTAACTAATTTTAAACGAGTCAAAATTGCACAGAGCGGAAGTCATGGCTTAAGGAACTAAATAGACGGACACAAAAACTGGAAATCAAAATTGTGCCGACTACTAGAGAAACCTGAGGCGCATACTCCAGTTTGCTGAGGCTTTGGCTATGAAAGGTCGCAATCTCCCGGTGTGTTAAGGGACATTTCGAAGTAGAATACAGCATTACCGTGAGGCTGGGAAATGCCAGCAATTGTATTGTCGAGGATAGTCGAACCATCAATAAGTCAACATCGACATGTTGAGTATCTCAGGTATACTTTCTTTGTCAGTTTGACAACCCACCTGAATATGAACGGCGTAGCCTTCCAACTCTCTTGCTACTGAAACTGTTGGACAACACTTTGTACTGAAGCGTCGGGACAGATCGTCAGCAGTATGTCACCATACTCTTTAGCGTATACTAGGTTTAAACAAACCCAAGATAACTTATCGATCTGCCAAATCCAACACACCTATTTGATGCAAAAGACTCATGGTTAACAATCAGCGCAATGTGTAGTGTTGCTCCAGGATGTGATACGTATTGCTATCATCTAACCAGTCTGTTGTTGTTGTAGTTGTTGTTGTTGTTTGTACTGAGTTGGTGCCAAATTGTTTACCTTCACTTTTACTTTCATGGTTTTGAAGCAAAGCGACGTGATCAATTGACTAACATGGACAAATTGGTGTGTTGAGGGGGTACTCAACCAGCAAAAGCTTCCTCTAATGTTTGTACTGTTAAAAACAGATATTGGACCGACATTGCTAACATAAATCGAATGCATGACAAGGAGGAACTAATTGTAACAAGACCAAGAAACAGTACAGTTGAACATAATCCTAGGTTTCAGGAAAAAGTATCCGTTCTTCGTTAGAAAACCAAAAGATCAAATTAAAAGTGCTTCAAAATAGTAGATTTCTGTGAATTATCGCACAGATTTTTCTCTTACACATTTGCACGGGTTCCGATGTTTTTCAGAACACGCTGAAAATTCCAAAACTTCCAAATATGTATCGTTTAACCTAGAAACAAATTATTATGCGACTAGATTTGCCACCTCAAAACTTCTGCATGCAATTACGTTCTATTGACTTTTGATCCAGAGTGCAGACTACCTGCTTACTGAGTTGAAAGTGTGTATTTTTAGAACGTTATCAACTAGAGGTACTTATTCGTTTGTATTCCAAATAGAAAGAGAAGTTTTAATATGCTTTGTATTTCAAGTGATGGCAGTCGATATTTGGTACCTAGAATGAAAATCCAATGCGAAGACAATGTAAGCATTAGCTACTCACTGATCAGTCAGTGTTGATTTATCGCACATTACTTATCAATAGTAGGACAATTTTTAAAATACCTAGACAATTCCGCTTACCATATAGTTGCTCGTTGGCTAGTGAATATTTTGGATCCCATCCGTAAAGTTTTATCCACACATTGTTTGAAGGACCCCTTCGAATTAGCTGAAATCTTAGAAAACACTTCGGTGATTACCCAAGTAATGTATTTCGTGGACGTTGATTCTCTATTTACAAATGTTTCCCTTTGTGAGACAGTTGATTCTTTATGTGACTTCATCTCCAGTCGGAACTGTAATATAGTTGTTCCACCTGAATACCTCAAAGATCTTATTCTGTTATGTACAGAAAACATTCGTCTCAATTTTGAGGGACCTGCTTACAATCAGATAGACGGTGTGGCTATGGGTAGTCCGTTTGGCTCAACACTAGCAGACATCTTCTTAGGAATGATTGAGCGACAAGTCCGGAATAATATAGCTGAATCGTTATTGTACAAACGATACGTTGATGTCATTTTAATTTTTACTGACGTTACTCATTTTCATTTGTTTTTCAACTTCCTTAATAATATCCACCCCAACCTATCTTTATCTCACGAAGTAGAAACGAACAACATGTTGCCTTTTTTGAACTTACTCATTACTAGACGTGTGGGTGGCACGTTACTGTGCTCAGTTCACCGCAAAGCGAAATGGAGTGGTCAATATCTTCAGTTTTCCAGCTTTGCTCCTATTGCATACTAACGGGGTTTGGTGAAGACACTGTTTCATAGAGCCAGGCGTATCTGCACCCCCGATACACTGCAGATGGAACAGGAATTGTTGAGACAAACGTTGCTAGCAAATGGATACCCTGACAAATTTATCGGGGCACATCATACGGTAAAGAAGAGCACTGAGCCCATACTGACAGCTGAAAAGAAGGACGTTTTCTTAGTCTTGCCATTCAAAGGTGACTACTTAGCCAACGAAATAAAGCACAAATTAAAGTCTGCTCTTGCTCGAATGCATGCAGCTGCGCAGTTGCGCTTATTTCAAACCACCAGAGGACCAGTTCTCCGAAATCGCGAATGTAGCTTGCCAAACTTTTCTGCCTCCCATGTTGTTTACCAGTTCACTTGCAGTTGCAGTGACATTTACATAGGCAGAACAGATCGACAACTATCTCAGCGAGTCGCCGAACACATTCTGAAATGGTTGAAACAACAGATGACGCACCAGCCTCAACTTGTTGCACTGATGGCTCGAAACCCTACGTCATCGATTGCTAAACACCTCATGACAACGGGTCACCAAGTTGACCCATTAAACTCATTTAAGATTCTGTTGCGCAACCGAAACCCGAATCTACTAGCTTTCTGTAAAACGATGCTCATCCGAACCTACCAGCCGACGTTGTGTGCACAAAAGTGGTTGAAGCAACCTATCGGGTTGCCATGGTCGTGATTACATAATACTTGGTGTGCTTGTGTGCGTGTCTAATCCCTGTCTGCCCTTATTTGTATGATGTATATAACTTGCATGTTTTACGTTTGCGACTGATGAGAGTAAATAAAATGTTAATATATCGCAATATATGTCTTCTTTCTGCATTAATGATGTGGTAAGAGGAAAATCAGTGTTTCAAAATTCAATTCTAACCTATCATTCCGATACGTGGCCTGGCCTGGCAAGGACTGGATAAGCAACTGTAAGAGAGAGATACATCAACGGTGCTTGTTTGTCGAGATTACTGTACTTGGATGTAGATAAAGTATGTAAGACCAGAATACATTTCGACGATTTTCGTCAATGCTGTCAGTGTTCCCACAATGCGACACTAATGCATCGTAAACACCGATGATTGAAAACGGACAAAATGCTTGTCCTGTGTGCGTTAGGTTAAAACGTTTACGTTAAAATGAGTCTCGACCGAGTAGTTTTAATCGATTGGCAACCCCCTACAAAGGGGATGAAGATGGTGAAGAAAACCAGTTTGTTGAACACTATTTTTAAGTGATCGGGGGAATAAGCTTTCATCTCTAAAATTTTAATTGCAAAATGTGGGTAAATATTGTGGTGTATTTTGACTTTGCGAATATCAGGCGGAAAAACCATGTTTACTAGGTCCGCACATGGTGTATAATCTGAACCATATCTTCGCATCCACTTCAAAGGGTTAATTTGATAAGGACCGTGTGAAGGCTCAGCCTTATATTATGCATCTTCTTGTAGTAAATAACCAAACCTATTTATTTATTGCATTACGTAACATAACTCGGTTCAGTTGAGCCAAAGTTCACTAGAATTTACTAGAGGTCGTATAAGCTCAATATAATCAACTCCGTAGATGTATGGTTAACACCAATCCCGAGAATTTGATTTAAACAGAAAGCCACTTCGTGGCGAAAAGCCAGGCAAAATTTAGCATGCTAACTGCAAGCGACACAGAACGGTGAGGTACCGTGTCCGAAACACAGATCATACTTCTATTCTGCATATAAGCTTTACTACATACTACTCTGATGAACGCAATACTCTACTGAACGCAAGATAGACTTGATTTGCTCGCAGACCAAGGAAATGTGTCCTTTTTGCATAACTGACCAACAACATGAAGCCGATAACTAGTTCGGGGGGGGAGAAGCAAACTTATTCTTCTTCACTTGTCTTCCCCTGAGTTCTAGTGGTATAAGAGTAGCTTACTTGTTAACTAACTTTGCAAACAGTGAACAGTGTACAGAGTGCATGGAAGGGTAGTCACAATCAAGCGTTTTAACAGTTAAAAGTATGTAAGTTTTGTTAATTTCAACTTCAAACTGAATCGGGTAGTTAGCATAATTTAATAAGAACTCCGTCGTTCAGTTTATATCGCAATGTACCATGGGGTGTGCAGTAAAAGTATGATCTTCTTGAATCATACTGGAAATCTGGACACGAAGGTTTTTAGTACGGTTATCCTGTGAGCTACAGCATTCATGAACATTGAATCTCAACACAATTCAGCTTAGGTTAATTTATTGTTACGGTTGGCGTATCTCTTTCAGGTACTCACAAATGAAAAATCATTGACTCAGTTATCTTTTGTCATGCAGTGAAATAATTAAACAAGGTTAATGACTATGTTTAATAACGGATGCAGTGATCGAATCGGAAGAAAAGAGGCCGCATTTGTTTATCAGTCAAAATATGATTGCGATTACACAAGGTTGATAGGGTTTGATAGGTAAAAACGAATGTTTATACCAGGAGCAGGTGAACGTAGGTGGAGTAGCTATGGAAGTACTTGCGAGGAAGGAGACGTTGTGTTCCCAATAGAACATGAATTACTAATGAGCGTTCAGGCAAAGATATGTACTATCAAGAGCTCTAACAAAAAAAACGACTGAGCCTGCTGCCCTCTTTTGTTATTGACATAAACTGACTGTCAAGTCTAAATAAATGCAGAAACCATGATCATATGTGACTGATGCCCAAAATGCGAAACATGAAACTATTGTTGTGGACCTGTCATCGCGGCCTTGGATTACTACGGACGATATCTTGGACAAATTAGGTATATCACTGTAAAGCACAGTGATGATATTGATAAGTTGTAGTTATAATTTTATATGAATTTTATTGTAATTATTGACTATGACGACGTAAGTAGAAAGATGTTTGCAGTCGCTTGCTTAAACAGTAAATAAAGTCTGACAATTCTAACTAGTGTGCTTCCTAAAGGGGCATAATACAATGTATTTCTAGTTATTTGTCAATTCTATTTCAAACCAAAACATCTTTTTGTTGTTCCCAATTTATCAATAACTGACATTTCTTCAATTTTGTACAGTAATGTTTATTGTGACACTTGTGCGTGTTGTTTACAGTGAATAAAGCGACCTTGCCAAACAAATAGTTGTTTGTGAGCTCCCTTGTGCTTTTCTTTCTATTCATGTAGTTGCCTGACAGTGACACACAGGACTTTTATGCAGTTGTTTTTAGATCCATCGTACCAAAACCATCGTAACACTCTGTCCCCATTTCAGCAACTAATGTGTAACTCCACAGCAACCGTGCTTTTCGAAAGTTTGTAGGTTAAACTATTGTGGTAGTTATCCCGAATACATATGGATATTTTTCTGACTTCAAACCTTTGATTGAATACATTTTTTGATCTCAGTAACGCTTATCTCGCAGCTTTTAATGTTCACTGTCTATGCTAGCCTAGTATGTAACACATCCAGTTCATTAGGATATTCAGTAACCCATACTTGTCAACTACCCACCTACGGCAGTGGCGACCACTGGTGCAATATATTTTGACGAACATATGACAATACACAGTGGTTATCACCCTCATCTGCCACGGGCAATTTACAACGCTCTCAGTGGACACTTGTACAAACAGCCAAACGATTGGCGAATGACATTCCGAGCTGAATGTTTCGTTATCTGGTCAACTGTTAGCTTCTTACGAGTTAATTCTGGGTTTCCGTTTGTTAATGCCTTTCATTGTTGACTTACTGACTATGGCATAACGACAGGTGTTAATTTAAGCAGCAACATAAAATCCGGCTGGTTGTAAAATGTCCGAAAGCTGTGGAATTTCAACAGAACGAATTGAAATTTGTAAATCCGTGATTCACATTTTGGTGAGGATTTACAAATGTAGTCATGTATTCGCCTGGTACACATATTGTGGTGGATTGTCAGGCCGGAGGAGCGGGTATTCAAACACTCGGCGGAATGCCTCAACGCGGGGGGAGGCACGTCCACAATCCCTCAACTATCGGATGGCAGTCAACAGGGACAATTGGATGAGTCATCGCTCGATTGGATCGAACCAGCGGGCGAGACATGGCACGCAAAGTAGGATGGACGACCAAATCAAAGGCTCGATTATTGCAACACTCGGGGGAATATCTAGACAAGTGCTACTATGTTAACTGAGTTATTCTTCATACTTTATGTATGTATGTATGTATGTATGTCATACTTTATGCAGCCTGAAAGGCTTTCCTCAATACTAGAGTCAGTGATGAATCGGACAGGAGATGAAAACTCTACAGGATTTGCATATATATATATATGATTAAATAAAAGTAAGCACTACGCGTTTTCTGGTCTCTCTCGATAGCTACTACTGCATACCTTTAGCTCGACGTACATACTAGCATTTTATTTAATAATGTACAGTTGTGTGATAATTGTCCGATCGCTTGAGTTGCTTTACTCAAGTTTACATCACTGTACTTTGCTAACAGATTGTCAAACAAAGCATAGTTCTCGACAAAAACAGTCAAGACCATACGATAACATATCTGTGTTGCATCACGTAAATATATGTCAATGCATAATTTTCAGGTTTCTTATAAACAATATATATAAACAATATATTCTCATATAGACCACTCTGTAGGTCTAACCATAAGATGTCGTAATGTTTGTAGTTGAACAAAGTGGTATAAGCTGATTTTGGTGGTCAGTGGTCAAATATCTTCGTGAAAAAAACAGGCACTCCTGTGATAAAGCTTGGAAACTTCAGGAGCGTTCAATAATGTTCCACTCGCTTCGATTAGAAACACATCCACCGGCGTTGATGAGCTGTGAGTGGAAACAGCTAGTCATCGTTTTTTTTCTAATAAATTTCGATGACATACTTTGTGTCTCAGTCACTGTGCATAAGTTCGAGGTGGACTGGATTATCTTGGTCATCGTTTTCACCAGCCGCCAAGTTCAAAAAAGCAACTGTCGTTATAAAGCAATAGATAATAGCGTTACAACATCATGGTACTATCTGGTGACGAGTTTACTAAGTTCTCTATTAACCTGAATGGCAGCGTGAATTGTCCCATTTCGATGAAGCGGTATTCCAGTCCCTGTTGCAGTGCATTCGTTTTAGTTTCACTATTTAGCACTGTTAGGCGAGCAACGGGTAAATCCTAGTTTGCTGTAAGTTAACAGTTTTACAAACCTTGGGTCGAGTAAATTTCATTTACTCAATTATATTCAAAAAATGAGCTTGGAGACAGTTTCTGGTATTCATAGTTTTCTCAAGCCATATTTGCTTTAACTGGTTTAAGTCAAATTAGATCATGTTTCCCATTTTAACTCGTTGATATCAAGTAACGGTTAAAGAACATGCCAGTAAAGCAGCCTGCTTATAACTGTCATCAGTTTTCAGTCCAATTTTCATATTAGTTGTAAAAACGAAGCGAAAAAATCTGAAATCCTCTCTTGAAGAGAATGCAACCAACAGACACATAAGTCGTAATACCAAACTATCCGATTTTAGACGAAAACAGAATATTTCTGCGACAACCAACAATTCACGAATACTATTGGAATATGTATATGCTGCCAGAAACCGCAAATTCTTAAGGAATAAACATCTCACGACAAAGGGCTACGAAGTTGACCATCTTACTTCACTAAAATACTGTTGTCACAATCTGGAACTCTTGGCAAATAGCGAAGCTTTCTTGATCACTGTTAGCAGCCCGCGCAGTGTTCGTAAAGTTAGTTAAAACCGTCTTTCTTGTTATCGATTGGTTGATGAGATAGTACCTTATGAGAAGTGCAATCGCGATAATTCTCATCTTTAGCGTCAGTAACAGCGTGCCAAACGTGCCAAACGCTCTACCACCCTTTGCCAACTGGACTTGGATACGTATCCAACCCGCTCTTTCATAGGGAATCCATCGAACGTGAAACTTCTCAGCTTTTGATATGGCTTCATTGCCCAGTTGGTAAAGCACATTCTGATTTTGGGCATACTGTTTCTGGTTCTGACTCGAGTCCAATCGAAGCTTGGACTTTTCGCAGTTAGATCTCACATTTTATCGAACTTGTCAAACTACTTAAGAAGATCTGTCGACTTTCTGTCTGTTTCTATCTGTTTCGCTGTATAATCCGCATGTTTTTCCTTTGCGATTGATAACAGTAAGGGAAATTTTAAAATATCGCAATATGTTTTTGTTCCTCTTTCATGGATAGGAACAAAATAGACAATATAAATCACTCACTGTTCGTGAGTGGTGTATACATGTTTTGTAAAACCCGAAGGAACAAAACACGTTTACTTAAATATACGCATAAACTGGCGGTTGATGACATTTCTCCGTTTGCATTCAAGATTTCAGTCATTGACACTTCACTGTACGGAATAATCAGTTACCACAATCGACCACAACGTCAACTGAGTTCCAGTGACTTATCACATGCATTTATTTGCGTACAACAGGAAATAATGGAATGTGCAAGCTTACCTAAACATTATAGACAAGCAGTCTGAACATCCACTGTTGTCTACTTGTCCAGGCGACTGAACATTTAAGTTTTTGTTGGTGCAGTGTATGAAAATGATTTCGTAGACGTTGCTCAAACAGTCCCTTCTGTTATCCCCTTCAATAGGAATAAATGCTTTACAGACTCAGACGGAATAGTCAGCTAACAAGCTAAACATCTGCAGTCCTTATATCAAATTAATCTGACCACATGATTTGTTAGCAAATCTTCTAGACCCACGCTGACGAATTTTATTACATATAATTAGACAGCAGACGATCAATCATGACCAGAATGTTCGGAAAAGCTTTTACCTATCGCAGACGTGAGCTGTCCAATAGATGGTGGTCAAAGCCTTGAAAGCCGACCAAAAGCAGTGCATGCACGGGTCGCTTATGCCGAAACCGATCAGGATTTCGCAGGCATTTTAGAAGTGGGTGTTCAAAACAATGACTACTGCACTCATATTGGAAAAAAGCTTTAATGAGGAGGAAATACTTGTGAGGTACAGAAAATTTTGTAGTAGTTCACCACAAACGATATCTAGAAAATAATATCTGAGAAGTCTCGGTGACATGCTTCGATCAGCATGTCCAAAAAATTTGTATGTAAGAAAGATGATGGCTATTTCGCTTGGAAATCCGAAGAACATGCATTACTAGCTCAAGCAACTCGGTTGGTGTGTGAATCAAAAAATCTCTCGCAGAAGACAACAGACATTAAGTTATCCATAACCAGTATTTGAACTTACTGCAGATATCAAATTAATAAATGTTGTTCTCTAAAATATAATTATATTCTAAGTGTTTCTCCATACCTCTTCGTAAGCTTGGAGAAAACAACAAGTACGATATTCTTCCACCTGCCAAACATTCATTTGTTTGCACTGTTTCTTTTTCTCTCGTCTATGAATACACAACACTGTAAAATGTCAACATGCTTTTGATAACATTGTTAAACGTCAACAGCTAATGGATGGCTTAAATTCGATTTGTTTGTTTTCTCTCTTTTGATCAGAAAAACTAACATGTATAATTAATATTTACATGTGAATGCAACTCACTTAGTGATGTGTAATGCCTGTGTATTTGCTACAACAGGCTACAAGTAACGATTACTTGAATGTGTGTGTTACAATGGATGATAGGTAATACTTGGAACAGTCTCAATAATACTCGAGCACCATCTGTGAATGCGTAGCTATCCTTAGGAAAATGAATGGTTTTCTCTGTAGTCTACAAATATCGAGTAGATTGCAGGAGATGTTCTTATTTCATACAAGAAACGAATCGATAAACTAAACGGATTTCTTGAGGCTGATGAAAAAGCTGTTGTGAGGGAAAGACCAATTTTCCAGTCATTTTACCTTCTCATCGATACTTCATGAGGTCGTGTGCGCCACACTGTCTGTAACACAAAAATCACAAGGCCTAGACGTTCAAGATAGATTATACTTCAACTTTGATCCATTAAAACGTAAGGCTGCGCTGGGTTGTACGACACTGCGTGTTGAATACTCGCACTCAAACCAAGATTGTTTTGGATGAACATTGTGAGTGACGTTTGGAACATGGTTAGGACGTAGCTAATAATCCATTTACAAGATCACGTATTCTATTATTTACAATGATGGAAGTCCCGCACTTGCAAGAAGCACACTTATATAATTGAATAGCAGCATAATCTGAAGTCATTATTTCAGTACTGTAAGTGTGTTACTCTAGAATACGAGGACGAGTTCTTGGCTAAAGCAGAACTTTGACGTCTGATTCTAATTTATGATGTTGATCAGGTGGTGCCTCATCGCGATTGTCTCCTTTTGATAGGTAAGTACTTTCTGTGAGTTTGTTGATAATCTCATTCATAGTGGGAATAAATTGATCGTTATTGGAGAACGTTTCCGAAGACGCGCAAAATGGCTTAAATTGTCATTTTCAAAAAAAAACAGCCGAACGGCCGTTGGTGTTGAGAACCTTGTTCGTTGGAAGTTTCAAGGTAATACTACAGAGCGTTGTAATGGGTAGCACCATGCAAGAAGCCGCAGTCGTCATTGATTCAGTGATCATTTGAGAGATTTAGGTCAGATTTTGGCATAAGGCACTGCTTGAAAATCTGATGACGAGAGGTGCCCGAAAGTGAAGTTCTCTGCGGATGCTTTTAGGGTCGGTTGGGTGAATCTAGCTGTTATATAATGCATTGTGTTAATTGTTGATGATGCCGCTGAACTTTATGAAATTGAAGAAAAGGGTAAAGTGAAGACGATCCAAATATAACTTGATATGATGAGCTTGTGCTTCCTACTGTCAATATGCTACGTGTTCCAGACTGTTGTCCTTCATCTGTCACGGGGAAATTTTACCGAAACATATGCAACCACATTTCGTTTTTTGTCAATAATCGGTTTATTATACGATATGAGATCGATAAATAGAGATATTGTGAGTATACACTGGTATCATATGGACAGTTAATTAATCTAAGCATAGAAACATGGTTTCAAGTAGCGGATATCGTGGCTTAATAAATTAGACAAGGACCTCAAGCTGTTATGCTTATGTACACACATGGACGGCATATAGAAATCAACACAATGAAAATCATTGCAAGGAGAAAGATTCCACGACTTCACTTTGAGTCGTGCAACATTGGTAGTAATTCTCTAACCATGACTGTACAATTCGTTGATGGAATTCAATCAACTATTTCCACGGTACATCGGTCTCGTTTGCATACATATGCGACTGGTTTAATGTTGTAATCTTAGCAGTCAAGACAAATGTGATGGCAGATGGGCGTGAAGTTAAATTTATTGAAGATCAGCGGTACACGTTATTCTACAATTCATAGGGTTCTGCAATGTTTCCACGCATGCCAAATGAATGGAACACTATTTGTTGGACACCCGTAGCAGAGTTTAGGATGACAAACCAGGTGGAGGTTACCAGCAGTAGATATCGATTCTCCCAACTTCCACGCATGTTGTCTAGTTTGGAAAATTTTGCGTCTCTTTCCAGTATCAGTCTTGTTCATCCGTAAGGGATTTGTTCTAATATAAATCGAAAGTCGTCCAAAATCTTTTCAGCCAGCTTCTTTCGGAAAGAGGCAGTAGACACGAATTTCGCCATTAGTAGGTCTGGTCGATAGTGTACACCGTGGACGGTCAAGCATTCATGAGTTAACCGTATGGGCCAGTGTCATTGCTCTCGCAGTAGGTGCGACTGGAAAGATCATATATAAACATGGTCTTACTGATGTGGAAGTGTTTTTAGATTGATCAGTCACCTGAACGGAAAACCTAACAACTGTCCTGTTAACTCCAGTTGATGATCCTACCAAACGCGTTAGCTGAACGGTCTACGTGATTATGATTCAAGTGATTTGAGCCCTGTTACTTATTGCACGTATTCAGAGAATAGTACTGCATGAAGTGATTGTTTCTCGCCATGTTAGACCTATTTATTGTACACCTAAATCGTTATATTCTATCATATGTACTTATAAGTTATGAACACCATAAAATGTGATGCCTTGCAGCGATGCGCAACAAATCTGTTTACAAGTATCATTTCGATTCTGTATGTTTAGCTTTACCTACGCTATTCGATTGAAAACCGAATAGTATGTTGTGCAGAAAAAGATTCGATAGGTTACGTTCATTGTGTAATAATATAATCATGCTTGTTGGCCTTCCTTAGAAAAACAATTAGGAATGTTTTGTACTAGTTCACCCCTGCCATTTTCAATGTGACCTTAGTCTGACCGTCGTAATAAACAATAACTCAGGCACATCTTGTCAGAGATCACGTTTCATCTCCCAAAACGTGTCCGCAACAACAATTTTTCAACGCTGCCTACGTGCACAACAACGTTCGAATTTTCTCATGGCTACAGACAGGTGTGCAAATATGCAGGATTGAATACATACAAAACAGCTCCATATATTTAGCTAGGAGTGTTGTAAAGAACTGCATGGGTTATGTAAAGACTTGAATCAGAAGCTGTGGGTCTGACTACTAAGGTGGATGGATGTTATATTACAACATAATATTACTACGTATTTCAACAGCAAATGATATACACACTACTAAATATCTGTAAAACATAGCCTAGCAGCTTTGGCATCTGAAGGGAACTGTGTTGTTTTACATGTTTTAGCAGGCAGTTAAATTCAACTGACACCTTCACTGTTGTGTATTTCGGAATGCATGGTAAAATGTTAAACACGATGACAATGATTATTTAGAGCTGTAATGTGGAGTCAAGTCACTCAGTCGAGAACGTCTTACGTTACCATCAATGTTACTCACTCGTACATTATTTAAATCATGCCAACAGTTGTCCGCAACTAAGAGAGATCGTTCGCAAGTAGTCTGGCAAAACTGTATCGATAATGTGTGCGAGGGAGTGATATAATCTTAATAGGGGATTAGTAGGAAACTGTATTTTTGTTGGACAGTAAAACTTTCCCCGTCACTGGCGTGGGACTCGAGATGGGAACTGCCAATCACAGTTCCAGAAACCATCAACTATGAAACTAATTTGCTAAATCCGGTTTATACAGCCCTTATTTACATATGTAATCCCTAATCATCATACTTATTTGCATATAAGTACAAGCACATTGTTCGACTGCATATAAAAGGTCATACGATTACTCAGACCTTGCAGTGACCTTGATCAATTACTACTTAGGATGGAAGTTGTGAAATTGGAGTAGCTAACATTGCGAGTAATGCGTGTCAAAGGTTTTGGACGTTTTGAACATTCATTAAGCTAACTTTGCTTTTTGTTGTACTGCAAAATGACAACAGTTACTAGCAATAAAACTGTATAAGCCAAAGCAGTGAAAACTTTTGTTGCTAACAAGAAATTTTGATATAACGAAAATCACCACTGATTTGTCAAACGATAGGTGCGAAAAAAGACTCGTCGTTAACAATCCGTGGGGTATTTACGCTTAAGAGATTCTTGGACACCAAAGTCGGTTATGTCCATCATTCGTAATGTTAATGCCGTAACTTGTTATAACAGACCACATGACATATATCGCAATTAAACGAAAACGTCTAATGAAAATACCTGGAAACTTTTGTTTGATCAAACGTCTTGACATGAATTCTACAGACCTAAAAGGTGAACATTTATGTGCAGCGGAAAATCGCTTCGTTCTTGGTACTTACTACACGAGGTAACAGCGATTAAAATACCACCTGAAAAGTTTGTCAATTTATGTGGGTTCAACGTGAATAAAAGCCGTACTCAGGAAGCTACCGATACGAGGTAACTGGATAACTATTACACATGCTCCGGAGGCGATCTCACAGTCCAAGTAGTACATTCAGTCAGATGTAGGTGGGCGTTCATAAAATGATATGTTGGTTGCGTCTACTTAAGGGTTAGTGACGCACAGAACATCGCGGTTGCCTCATGAAAGTTTGGCCAGAGTTTGACTCACACTAGTGACTAGCTCTGCAGCGAACGAAACGTGACTTGAGTGTTTTTCTTTGGGAAGTACTGGTCGAAACTTGATTCGTAATGCTGTGACTGCGACCACTTGAGAGTGGTATTTAATTTATATGCTAGACTTATGCCGCGTAAACATTATAGTTTCGGTTGATGTTAGAAGTTTGCTGAATACACGTTTGTCAACAGGTGACATTGCTATTCACTCAAACAGGGAACGTATGCTTATATCTATTACACTGTTGTACCAATGAGCCAACTTGTGCAATTTCTGTTCTGTTGTAGTGCTATTTCCGGAAATCACTTATTTCAGTATCTCAGCGGGAATACACCAATTATTGCATAGGTATTTGGCAAATAACAACAGGAGAAGTTCCAGAATATAGCAGGTACTTCCTAGTACCACAAAGCGAACGTTTGTTTGACTTAGAATATAGCCAGCTGTCCTCGAAAAAGAACAGCACAGTTGCTTTGTCGGACAAAATGAAGCTGGATTACGCATTTGCTTCTTGTGGAATTACCGATAACTATAAACTCATTCGTGTGCATCCTCCGAACCTCAACATGGTGTTGGGAAATCTGATTTACACTTCACCACAAACATATTTCAGAGCCCCCACCAGTAGCTTTATCACACAAAGAACACCAGTCAAATGTTCTTTATGCTCGACCACTTGCAACTGGGGTAACACAATATATTGTAGAAGTCTAAGTTTGTATTATGAGTGTCTGAAGTAACGCATTTGAACCATGTGATAAAGGCTACTCCTCCAGAAAACGAAAAGAAGCAAGCCACACCTGACTAAGTTTGAGGTTTATATGGCACTCAAATAAATGTCCAGCAGGCAACAGAAGCAAATTCCATTATCACGTGACCCACTACGATTTAGCCTTTGTTTCAGAAAAAGTATTGGTTACAATACTGTTATCCTAGCTGTTATTTGCCGAGTTAAGTCAATCGTTATTGCTCTCTAGCTTGGATCTGAGCAGACTGAAACTGTTCCAACCGAAGTGTAATTAAATGCTCCCATGAAAACAACAAAAAATGATGAAGTACCGGTACTCCTGAGTAAGGCCACCCGAGGTGGTTGAAACGTAGAGTATTACAACTTGCTCGTAACGTTGTGTTATTCTCAATCCATTTATCAATACCGGTTGGTTTATTTATCCCATCTTTAAATCTCAGCGGTATGTGAGCTTTCGTCATTATGTGCTGAATACGCTGCATGCTAACGGAAGTCAAGGGAATTCTCTCCACTAGACGGCCGATAGTACATTTACATACTAAGATTGGTCGTGATTCCAGTGGTTTTGCATCTTCTCATGGCTTTTGGCAATCCAGAGCTGCAATATAAGACATCCTGAGTAATATTTGAAGGTAAAAAATTGTTAATGATTAGCGTGAATTGAACTCAACTCATATTCAGCTGATTTTTACCTATGTCAATGGTGAATTCGTACATGTACATCGATACTGCTACTTCACGAAAGCCATCCCCAAATCTTGTGTTTACTCTCGATTTGGGCCAGTGAAAATGTCTATCAGCATTTGATATGAAAACCGTGTCAAAGTATTGCAATTAAAACCCTCACCCACCTGTTATTCAGTATAGCATTTAAACTTATCTCACATACACCCGGCATTTGAAACCGCAAAACAATTGAATATCCTAACAGCTGCAAGCTTTACCATAAAACTACAACAACTGACATGTTACATCTTAAATATGCTTAAAATCAAGTGACATCGGTGTTAGTACTGTTGTCTGAATTCCGTTTGTGTACAACCCATTTTTCTCAGGTTAATGAACCCAGTCTGCGACCACTTTTGCGTTATCCATTGAAGTGAGATTATGTAAACAGTAGGTCGCAATTACCAAGGATTACTCGCTGGACAGCTCTTTAAAGTGTACTAGGAACCCAGAGAGAATGAACCTACAGTTTGTGATCAAGTGTTAGATTACTAAAATTAAAAGATTTGCAAACGGCATTGAAAAGTGAGGTGAAAATATTGTGGGATAAAATCGAACAGTTTGTTGGCAATCACCGAAACGTGTCGTATTTCCGTATGATTTTTAAAAAAACATTAACGTTTAACCAAAGTGATTAACTTTACGCCATGATTTTATAAAGTCACCAATAGTTACACGATATTGTGGTTTTTAGACAATCCGTTAAACCCTTCCGCAAAACGCAGAAACCGCGGATTAGTGGGGCGCATTATAATCATGAATGTTTATTAGTGATTAATCAGGTGACCGGTGGTAAACGTGTCTGACGATAGACGAGGCCGGAAGTCTGCTTGAACTCGGGACGAAGGAAGTAGATTGTGCAGTCACATTCCTAACCCATTTCGGCAGATGTGCCTTCGTCCTAGAGTTTAACCACCTATCGGTTCTGCCGATGTAACTTTCGCCACAGTCAAACACAAATTGATAAATACACTGTAAGTTTGCGCCAGTAGATTGCTCTTCACTTACTGAAGGTAGCGGTAACTTACGAGTTCGTTTAGCTACTACGATCTCAGCCGCATTATATGCTCGCTTAATGGAGGCGACCAGACATTTTGTTGTTCGAAGTGAAGAAGTGTCATCTTTGAATGGTAGTTCAATGTACACTTTGTTTTTCTCAACCGTGGAAACCTTGTCTACTACCATACGCTTCTGGCTGTGTCTGATGATAAGTCTCAGCGGATACCCATTATCCTGCAACGTCGTTGTAAGCAGTCGGAGTTCGTTAGCTAAACATTATGAGGAATAAATGCGTCTGGTACACGCAGCCAATGTTCTGACCAATACTTGTTTGTTCTTCGTTGGTGACAAGCTTGTGAAGTGAGTGTACTGACCAGTCCAGGTGGGCGTTCGTTACACACTCCTTCTTACTGATCCATCATCCTTGCGATCGATGAGGATGTCTAAAAACGGTAGGCATCCGTTCTTTTCCAACACACAGGTGACTCAGATTAGCATGACATACGTTGAACCGGTTTGCCATCTCGTTGACCCTGGTGGAGATTGCGCAAACGTGAGAATGTCATCCACAAACGTTTGTACAACGACGGCGACGAAATGTCTTGAGCCGTTCGCCTTTCTACCATCAATATGCAAAAATCCGCTAGTATCGGTCCTAACGGACTCCCCATTGTGACCCCGTTTGTTTGTCGATAAGGCTTACTGTGAAAACTAAAAGTGATATTCTCTGTGCCCAGTAATACAGATAGTTTAAGCGTATCCGTGGAAATTTTTGCACCAAAATCTTCAGTCTCGATAAGATTGCATATAAATTCAATCGCCCCATGCAATGGGATATTCGTAAACTGTGATTGAACGTTTACTGAACAAATGATTTTGTCCGCTAGGTTGACTTTGTTGAGATCTTCAATTAAATCAAATGTCTTTAACGGTATATTTGTCAAATTTCCGTTTTAATGGTGTCAGAGCCTGTACCAACCATCGAATCAGTTTGTACTGTGGGGCATTGCTAATAGATAGAATCGGTCTGAGTGGCACACCCCGTTTGTGAGTTTTGGGTAAGCCATACAGTTGGGTCGTTGATGAACCACTGGGTTTTAGAGATTTAAAGATACCTTCATCGATTATTCGATGTAGCAGCAACCAATCAAGATGTCGAATTATTCGGCCCTCCATATCAGACACCTTTTCCACTTAGTCGAAACATTGGAATTTGCTTTCGTCATTCAGTATGGACAAAATTTTTTGGATATACTCTTCCCTATCCATAACTATGGCACCCGACGATTTATCTGGCTTCAGCACGACAACGCTGTCGTATAAAAACAACTATATGTAAACATTACACCTCATGGACCTAATAGGTACAAGTTGTTGTTCTTCACCTAATTTGCTATGTTATTTCTTCAACCCCACCCCAGTAGTGTCATATATACGTCCCTGGTTATTGATATTTGGTATTGAAGAAGCAATACGACATGCTAGAATCTACCACTGTCCATCTTCTCACTGCTTTTCTCGAATGGAAGTTATGCTCGAAGACTAGTGCAGGAATCTCTACGTTCACCAGAATAGTTTAAGATGGGGACAACTCTAATTTTGTGGGAGGACAACTGTGAGCAAATAGAATGTGGCTAGTATGTATTAGTTGTAATACTTACCGTTCTCGGATATGAACCAGACAAACAAACCGTATTATTTGAGATTAATTGATTAACCGTAAAGGACCGCAAAAACTTTCAGAAATCTCCGTGATATTTAGACTTCTGAAAAAGTGTACTTGTATACGCCCGCCAGTGAGTTATAACATTATTTTCGTCGAGATTTTTTATGAGCTGGTGCAATCTTTCACGAGATTGAGGGCTTGCAAAGACAATCTAGTATACAAGAAATTGCACTGAAGTTTATTCGGAAAAAAATAGGCTGAAAGGCACAAATAAACTTATCCAATTTTACGGCACTTGTATATGGCAAAAAGTGCATCCAGAATTGACTTAAACAACTTGTTGTAAGAGGCATGTTAATCCGGATGCGAAGACCTCAAACGTCATTGTCTGAGCCATTTAATCATGAGTTGTTCAAAACAATAGTGATTTATTACAGAATACAATATAGATGTAACATGTATCTAGTCAGCTAACGGCACAAGAGTGTTGTGATTTGAAAGAGTACATATAGACAACGTTTGTTAGGTGGGTGTACAAAAGACGGTCAGAACTTCAGGATGGTCTCATTGCCCTGAAATTTGTATCAGAAGTTTTAGTTGACCCAGAAATATGTGTGTACAACTTGTAACAAATTCAATTCGATACAAAATTGCTTGAATTACTGTCAAAAGAGACGGGATTTTATGGCATATGCCACAAAGATTAATTGTCAGATATCGCGGTATAAGTCGTAAAGCTAAAAAATCTGACCAATTTTCGGAGTCTAGTGTAAATGGGACTACTGAAATATAGCTAAAACCTAGTTGTTCATTTGTAGTCAACACTGAAATAGTCAGTCTGATCACTAGAGTCTCTAGAGTGCACAGAAAGAGTAAAAAGACATCAGCAAACCATTTTGGTTTTTGTTAAATTGAAGAAAGTAAGGCTGAATTAAAAATGGCAAAGATGATAAACTTGACATGGGGCAAATTGCAGACAATGTTTGAAGACTTTTCAAACGCTGAGCACTTCAGAAGACCGGTTAGAATTATCATACATATTAACCCCTTTGTCCTCACATGGATAGCCTGATCAAACTCCACAAGTCAAAGCAATGTTTGAGAATTATTTGGAATGTGTTCAACTTACCGTATCACGCAAAAGTATGTGGTTTAAACTCTTTCATTTGTTGAGGTTACGATATGGTCTAGCCAGCTTGCCAAATTATTGTATGGATAGATTATCATTGCCAAAATTGGCCTAAGTTTCATCACAAGGTTTTGCACGTTCCACAGGCTGTACAGTTAGGGTTTTGACGACCCACAGGATCTAAGAGATTTATATGTTACCTCACCAGTAATCCACATCTGTAGGAGTAGTTGAAGACGTCTGTTTCACTGGTCATGTCCATTCTGTCTAATCGCTCCAATTTCGCTTTGATACCCAATACTCACAACAGATGACGGTTTCAGAGCTTTCATCTGGCACCAGCTTTGGCAGATTTCCTGACTTAGGTTCTCTTAACGTTTGAAGATTTTGCTTTGCGGAAGCAAACTGATCGTTGACCGGAAGCACGATAAACCCATAAGATATATCAGTGAATTTAGATCTTAACCAGCCTGGTTTGTCAACAATAATTGCTAGAAGGTCGTAAAAATGATGGGAAAGATTCTCATTTTGAGCTTCAACATAAATGCAATAAGACATACGGTAGTACTTAATAATCCGGACCCGGGGGATGATGCATCCAACTTCAACGAATTCATCAGTACTGCAGAACAGTTCACTACATGATTGCTAGGGTCCATTGTAACTGGTTTGCCGGAATTTTACAAAACATTGCGCCTTTTGATCATGGTAGGAAACCTCACACCGTACTACCGTACAGTGATAATAGGAGTTCGTAGTGCGCAATTCAATCATAAAAAAGTGGACTCATGAATCGCTTGTTAAAGTCAAATGAGAAACCCCTCAAAGACACGATTGCAATGGACTCCAGTTACCACATATCATTGCTAATTCGACCCAATCCGGTTGTACACACGCTAGTGCAACATCTAAACGGCTGTCACCCTGGTCTAAAGAGTACACAGCACGTGAAGTCAACTGCCTGTTTACTCGACCAGCATGAAACCGATACTGCTCACACATTCCAG
>JTDE01000973.1:2047-49731 GCA_014338405.1 Paragonimus skrjabini miyazakii | reverse complement strand
AGTGCTTAGCAAGATGTGTAGTTGGGCCGCTGGGTAGGTGCGTTGCAACGCCGATATACATAGTTAAGTTTGTGAACTGTCATCCTGAGGTGTTCAGCAATCCATGGCGTTGGATACGGAACAACCGGCTCACGAAGTTGAAGGTGATGCGTTATCAGCTGTTTCGACCATTTCAGGATGTGTTCGTCCACTCGCCATGATAGTTGCCGATCTGTTTTTTTAATGCGAACGTCACTAAAAACCTAAATATCTAGTGCTTCGTTTCGAAAGGGGCCGACTGGAAAGTCTATGGGAATGCGACAGCTGCGATCAATTGTGGGTGATGTTCAATCTATATGAAAATCAAAATCCCCTACTACTCATCAGTAAACCTAAATAAACTGGTACACTACATGGGAAACGGAAGGGTTTACTGCACTACTATTGCGACGATGGAGAAATGGTCCTCTGATGGTTTGAACTTAGAGCAACTACGCAGCCACGTACCTTCCTGCCAGGATAGACTTTAGTCTGTGCATGATATCATTAGCTAGATGATTACCTATGAATGGCAGAAAACATGAACATCATTTTTGAGCCATCGTTACGGGTTCCGTGCTTTTATTCGCCCGATGGATTTCAATTAATCATTTGTTAAATTGTTCTAAGCATTCCTTGATGTCTATAGTTTATCAAAAGTACAAATACGTCTGGGTCTGTGAAACATTAGTTTGACCAAATCGTGTTCGTATGCAATTTGGATGAAGTTAAAAAACTTAAAGGAGTGATCATTCCATGTTGCTTCGTAGTGAATTAAACGCTGCAGCGAGCTTTCCGCACGTTAAGTAAGAAGCGAATCAAATTACTAAACTCTTGTTTGATTCAACTTTGTAAGATAGCGGTAGGCTGGGCTGAATAGTATTGGTAATGTTCATTATTCATAAGAAGGGTGAAGAACAGGAGAACAGAAAATACCAGCAATAGTCAAAATATAGTCAACTTATCGTTTCTGCAATAAATATTTAGCTAGATAGTCTGAGAGTTGTCGATCAATCATTCTTAAGAGGCTGTTCGCTAGCTCTGAACTTAACGGACTTCCATTAGCAACGTCGTTTAGCTGTTTATGTGCAACTCTCTCAAATTCGAAACGAATGTTTCCTATGCAGATTAATATAAAACCTTTAAGGTGGAACACCTATATTACAGCTCTGGCTAGAGACAAAAGCACAAAATACCCGCAACTTTTCGAGAAGGGTACATTCGGAAAAAGAAATCATGAGCACTAGAGTACATTATTTGAGCACCTACCGAAATGTGTTCTAAAATTTGTACCATCTCAAAATGTCTTTCAGTCAATATGGAGCTAAAAGTTTGCAGATGGGATCCAGAATGTCCATTAACCAACGGGCTATTTCGTGATAAACAGAATTGTTCATACAAAACATTGAGTATTTAGGTACACTATCCTTACGTATTTTTGGCTTACATCTTAGTTGTGATGTTTTCGTACCAACTGGATACAACCATCTATACTGAGTTTCAGATATGTATCCATTTAACAACACTATCTGCTTTTCCAGCATTATGTTACTCTTAACGATAATGGTGACACAATAGAGCCTTCATTATATTGCTTAAGGAGCACGTTGTACTGTCGTTGCCTGTGAGAGATGATACATTCATTTTAAGGTTAACTTTATAGTGTTGTGATAAAGAGTTGTCTGAGGCATAGGATAATTTTGTGAATACTTCAATTTTTAGTGGCTTTTGCCATACATCCAAACCAAAAGCACTATTAAACCTATTGCTAGACTTAACCATATGTGTCACACGTTGGCAAAATCATTAAGATGAACCCTGTTATAAAAAGCACGTGTGTAATAAGTTCACTTTGTGCCTGGGACATATTTGACATTTCACCAACATAGGATGTGTAAACTTCTCGCGGTTTTGAACTGGTGGATATTGTTACCAACTTTGTGTTTGGAGAAATTCCGTTGTTTGACAACGTCGACCGGTTGTGTGTTTGGGTTTCTCTTTGTGCAGTTTTTGGTCTCACGAGGAATGACAACGGACTGTGGGAATATTATTCCATATGAAAGTGAATTGACATTCAGTTTATATTGGGGGGTCTATTAGTGTCACGTGATATTGCTGAATACAGTGCTGTATGAATTCACTTGTCTCGTCTGCTTCAAACTGTAATCGCAGTACTATTCAAACTGATTATGTCAAGTGTACATACATGTAATGGTTGCGCGTGTGCAGAAGAAGGAAGAGGAAAGAAATATTGTAAACTAAATGTTACATCTTGGTTATTCATGCCAATTAACACGACACATCCTTTAAAAACAATATGACTGGGTATATTGTCTCATTAAACTCATATAATCTGCTTTCTTTATCAGGGTTCATGAGAAAGCAATGATCATCAACGACTGATGTCATTATCGAACGAGAATGCGTGCAATAAGGTTGCGTTCATATGAATTAACAGAGAAGCCATCCAATGTAGGGAATGACGCCACGAGTTACATCAGCACAAACCACGATCAACCGCGATGTCACTACCATTTCTTTCTCGAACTACATGCCATTTAGAATGTTGCATAATAAGTTAATCAACTGCAACTTAAATTATTTAAAATTAATTTAAAATTATTTAGAATTAAAACATTCAAATATGTAGGTATTACAAATACAAAGTAGCCATCAATTGTGTTTGAACACTAATCAACATATCACTGGAAATTTAGAGATTAAAAAATTAACTGATTAATAGTGATCTTTACAATTTTTCATCAACCGCGCTTCGTCCATTCGCCTGCTTGTAGCTGTCCATCTGAAAGGGCAAATTATGTGCGCACCCTCAAATCAGGCTAATGTACTTATGTACCTACCAGTCTTAAATAGAATAGACTGAATGCACGATGGGTCGAGTGTACAAGGATTTGAAAGGATCATGTGCTTTGATTAAGAAATGCAGGAAGGAATTTGATAACATAAGTATTAACATATCATTCAGTGGATGTAAACAGCACACTTAATCACGTTGTGTTTTTGGTTGTCACTTGAACAATTGCAGTCACTAAACTGAGGGCAGTCAAGCAGAACCACCGCATCTCGGTTGAAGCAACTGCGATTCGCATAAAAGTTTTCAAAACGTAAACAAAAAAGAAGTTTTTCTTTTCCAATCCTACTGAGCTACTGGTAAATATAATTAACCCCAGCTGATCACATGTCATAATCGATGCGTCACATTGTTTATAATACACAAATAGTTATGTTGGCCTAAATTTGCAGATGTGTACTAACTTGACAGCGTGATATAGAAAGAATGTGCTGGTCAACTTATGTTCATAACGGAGTGATACATCAGCAATTACAAAATGTAAACGGCTCGGTCAAGTGAAACTAAAAACGGCCGGATTTTGACGTCCACATGGAGAAACGGATTGGATCGATAAGGGAGCGTTGGGGCAAACAAGGCCAGTCCCACATCCCCACTCAAGAGCATGTATGAATGAGAGAACAAGGAGGACGCTTTACTCCTCAGAATGGCTTACTAGTAAGCGTGCTGTTTTTCCGGTATACATGGCATAGCAATATTAACTCTACCTACTCAGCTTTCCTGAGTGTAACCAAAATTCGAGTTTCTTAAACATTCAAAGCAACAAAGGCAACCATCTGTTCTATAATGGTTGATGATACCCACCCTAAAATTAGCCATATACTATCAGTTTCATCCTGGTTTGCACGAAGCAGATAACGCGAGTATGAATTTAGAGTCGAACTGGAAACCATCTGCGCTGAGAGCAAAACCTTTTTTTCCCGTCATCCATCAGTTCTATGATCGTCGTTGATCATCTGCCACGTCGAATTAAAAAAGATCTTTAATACCAACTAATTAGTAGGTTTTGGTGAATTTCTCCCCGCAAAATCCGGCGAAAAATTGATCACGAGCATAAGTTCTTCTTAACAATGGATTCGTGAAAGACCAAAATCACTGGGGCAGATTCATCTATTTACTACTGAGCCATACATGTTCCGGATACAGTTAAAGGAAGTAACAAGTAAAGTTGCTATTTTGTACATGAATTTCATGAAAAATGATAACCTCCGCCTCGTTTTTGTGCATACATCCTCAATAGAAAACTGCCCATGTTACAAATCTGAGTTGTATTAGCTGTACACAAACGTTTTAGATTCAGTTCAACATCAAATTCCTATAAATTGTTGACGGAAAGTACACGTAACTGAAGCACACAGCTAATGATTGCTGCCAGTCATTAGCCATCCACATGCTATTATACAGTAGGATCATAAAATCAGATTTGCAATGTACCGATAGGATTCGAGATAATGCTAAAGAAAACCGGTCACTAATTGCGATTCATTAAACAAGTGGAGTAAACTGAAACTCTGTAGAAAACTTTGGTGAGAAATCTATCACAGCAAGCGCCACAAGCTTAGCTTACACTGCACCACCTATTCCAAATGGTCGGTCTGAAAGGTAACAGATAAATTTATCAAGAAATTTTGACATTTCAAAGAGATAGATCACTTCAGTGTTTCAGGTGCGTTTCGTCTGGGTATCACGAGAGTGAAACGTCCGAGTGATCTGGCCGGTCATTTAGTCAGGCCTCTGCTCTTGTTCGATTTTTGTACACCTGTGCTATTACAATCTGTGAACATACCGTGTGGCGCAGCAAGACCCTCTGGCCAGCATACTGTACTCGAAAGTTTGAACTAATCTAACAAGTAGGTCAGACTATTGTAGTATTTCTGCGCACGATTCTGTGGACATCATTTTTAACCGATTAATTGTGACTTTTATTAACTAGAAATATTACTATGCAAGTAACGTTTATCTAAATGACATGGTTCAGCTAATTTCTACTCACACCACAATCGTTTTACAGTAATGTGTACATTATGGTACGTAGTAATATATAAATCAGTGGATTCTATCAGGGATCTCCCATCTCGCCTACTACCGAAAAATGCAATGTCATTGGTGAACAAGGCAGAACTAAGGATACGTCCCTTCAAAAAACCATAAACAAACTATTACGTGTTTGAAGGTGAAATCATGTCAAATCGCTGCAAGCGGTCTTCTGTGCTCACCTAGAAGAACGATTTGACCTGATCTCCCCTAATTTCTGTTGATCATTGCTGGTTCACTGGTGTGATTGACGTCAAAGCATCAAAGCATGCTTCAATGCGCACTGTATGTTCTAAATAGTAGAATTAGTTTGCGCTATCATCAGTCCTGGATTCGAAGCTTCCAGTCTGATTATATCTGATATTTTTGTTGATAATGCTGGACGTAGCTATACCAAAATATAGAAATGGGATGGTATAAATATAGCCCTCTCTCCTGAAACTCGCTAAATTAAGGCAGCCTTTTCAGCATGTCGCAACCCGGGGTATTAATCAAATCAAGCGAATGGATAGAGATGGACTACAATTGATGAGCAGCGAACAGAAATCCGCAGTGAGTCACTTTGAGCTAGTAGAATAGAATGGTCAGAAGATATGGCTCACGATGCGTATTCATTTCTCACACTCTGTCTAGTGCTAAACATGATATTCACATGTAGAAAGAACGGTACTTAAACCCGGTTGCATCGTCAGCTATAAGCATAACTAAAACCAAACGAGAAAAGATCGATAATCAGTTGTCTTTAACACAAATAGCCGGCTATCAACGGCTAGTAAATATGGTTTCGATGTAATTGGGGATTCCCGAAATATAAGCATTCATTGCACGTTTGTGACTGACAAGATGGGGCAAAATAAACTAAAATCGTAATTGTTGGCATCCGACCAATCTATTCACATATATGAGGATATGTCAGTTGATGAACACCAAGATGAGATTATATGAAAATCAAATTTTGTACAAAATAACATGTTATCAGCACAGTGCACTAGAAAGCAGAATGAGTTGATTGCTGTTTAATCCATCTACTTATTAGGATGTGTAATTTCCGAATATCTCATTTGATTTCATCTAGCACGGGATTAGGCTACCGTGCACATAATTAACATAGGTAACAAAACCCATTTAACGAATGTATCATGTAATCCCGATTGTTTCATCATAATCTGTTCGATCATTTCATATTCATACACGACAGTTGTTGCAGTAATATCATCTTACTTATGTTGGGCTGAATGCATTAATAGTGTAACTAAATGTAGATAAAAAGCAAACCTTTCCAGCGAGTTTCAACACAAAGTGTAAGTTGGAACTTTTTTAGGGACTTTTTCTGTTCCACCGGTTTGTGCCTTTCAAACGGTAGTCATAACGATGCACGTATGCATAGTAGTGATCATTGGCCCGTTTATGTAGATAATTGGCAAGATCAATAAGCTGACCAATAACTAACTTGTGTTGTGGGTGAATTGAATGGGCTGGTGGTGTTCGATTGCCTTCGTTACCATTAGGTAACGCGAATATTAATTCGCGATACCATTTCGGACATTTCGGCCTACGTGAAAATTGATTCGATTAGGAACTGACAGATAGAGAGTTCATACAACTGACGTCATTGGGCAGCGCACATACTTATGAACTATCCCGAGGGGCCTAGTGTAACCTATGTTCTCGTACTCATGAGCGTTTGTTATGTCCATACAACAGCTGATAAACCGCCTGATACTGACCAGTGAATAACGTTCACATGTTGCATTTTTTGGAATATGCTGTGTGTATACTGTATCACACATTATTTTGTCTGAGAAGTGTTCTGAGTAATAAGTATACTACCTAATACGTCTTTCAAACATCATTTTAGACATCTAGCACGGATCCACGAGTTTTATTTTTGAGTTTTTGAATAACAGTGAAATTGCATTCACTGTTTTTATTGTATGTAAAGCAATTAGGGAAGAAATGATAGGCTATCTTGTGTTTTAGAGATATTCGACCTCTGGATGGTGAATCATACATGTTCATTCACGCGCTACTGGCAACAAGAAAACAAATTTTCCGAACACCTCCATCAGTGAGAGACTGTCGAGAATCTGTCTTGCCAGAGTGAATGTTGATTGGCTAAATGGTAGAAAGTCACAAAATTGTTATTGATGGCAGCATAATCTCAGCTGATTGCGGCGGCTGTACCCAGTGAAGTCATAGCGGTGATATGCACTACTGAAACAAGTGCAAGACTCGGGTCTATTACTTCTTTTCGAAAGAGGCTGGCTGGAATGTCTATCTGAAGTCACATTCAACCCGATGCATATGTTCGTCATCTCATCTTCCAATGTATGTGGGATTTGAAACTGTCAAGGTATTAATTGCACATAACTTCAGTCAGTACGTTTGTTGCAGAAACCGGGCCATTCTTCCCCATTTTTTGAAACCTGTTCTCTCAAAGTCGGTAGGTTGAGGTGTCATAGTGTGTGACGCCGTGTGCTTCCTCGGAATTTTTTATATAAAACACAGATAGGGCTGGGGATATTACATAATTTTCATACAATCCGCGTAAGTACACTTGAGCAGTGGGAATGTTCAGATTGTTGTCAAATCGAGATTGGAAACCATCGACTCATTGCGAGAAGGAGGAATGACTACCACAAAACATGGGTGCAAGCTTTTCTTATCATTTTGACGCAAATACAAAAAGGTGGACTGCAGTTTTAACTCCCCTACCGGGTTTTCTAGCAAAACATTTCAGTCTATGAATCAAAGGAGATATTTGGTTCAGTTAAACTTGACTGTGTCACGTCAATCCATGAAATGCTGTATGACGAACATTCAACAGTAGTTTTTTTACATCAGGAAAAAACCAGCTACCGCTGACGTAATCGTCATCTTAACAAACCGCTTGCGTCGACAGCTTTGTGAGTAAAAGCTCAAACTACGGCAATTCGGAACTTTTGTTCTCATACGATAATCTGAACAAGCTGTCCAAGTCAATGCAATTACCTGTTATTAACTGCCCAGTAAGAGAGAACGGAGCTGGACACTTCGCTACTAGGGGACGGACCGTGAGTTGTGTTTTGCCAACATTTGGGCTCACCATTTTGGCTAGGTTTCAGCCGACCATCATACCACTCACATTTTTACTCTACTACAACTCCAATTAAATTGGTAGCTAATATGAGGAGTAGATCAATCAAGAGAACATTGTACTAGTATACGAAGTTTTATTCCCCGGGTAGATTGTACCACTCTCTGCTCTTTGGCCTAATCGACGTTCAGAATTTATCATGAAGCAGATATTTTCAGACAACCAGTGACAACAATTCAGTATGGGTGACCTCAAAACTCGTTCGAAATGTTCTATTGCGATTAAAACCACAAGTTAGTGCGGTTGATTTTAGCGATGCTTAAAATAAAACCTCATATATTGTGTTGTGTGCGCTAAAGTTGCTGATGTGACAGATTTACTTGCCGTGGTACAGGTTGATAGTAGCAATGGGTCGGACCTGCCTATCTATCATTTTGTCGTTAGTAAATGTGAACCACACACATTTTGTATGTTTTGCCTGTAAGACTGGTAGAGGGAAATGAAAGTTTTACATAACACGATAGATGTATTTATCAAAATGTTTTACATATACTGTCTGATATTAATTGTCTACTGTTTTGTTGGGCATTCTAGAGGCTCGATGAAATTTTCTCGTGATCAGATAATTGTGGCATCTCGTGCTTTACTTAAAATTACACCCTGCATATCGACCGACAGACGAATAATTGCTCTGTTTCCCAGATTGTCTGTTAGAGATAATATGACTCAGTTGGAATGGTTTTCACATAGTGTACTAAACTTGACTGAACACACCTACCGTGTTTCATTCCGATTTGAAAATGAGCCTCAGTTCATGCGTACAGCTTCGCATTTGATGTGTAGAAAAAAAATGCAGTCCACTGCATTGGTATCTACAGCTAGTTCACTGGTGGCCCAAAATACAAACCTTTGCAAAAGTTGGTCCCCTCTTCAAAGTTTCACATCAGGGAAATCCGGTCGGAGGATATGCTGGACGTTCAACCCGATTTTCTTACTAATACGCCAAGGGTAAACTACCTCTTAGATTCATTGCAAGAAACATGATCATCATCAACTTAGGAGTGTGAGTGCCGGGACACTTACATAGGCGGAACGGAGCGGCAGTTACGTAATGGGGTCAACGAACACATTCCAGTTTGGATTCGTAAAACGCTCATGGATACCACAATACCGGGCTCAAGTCAGAATGTGGCAAGTGACAAGGAACCAGCGTCATCGATCGCCCGTCACCTGTTGACTTGTCAACCCCAATAGAGCTTGGAGAATGGGTTTCGGATACGTTACGCAACAAAAACTCGAGGGCTTCGCCGATTCGCGGTGGCGGTAGCAATTAGCAAGTGGAAGCCACCCCTCTGCGTCAGCGCGAGATTGCTCTGGCAACATGTGTATGGACGTGTGTGAGTGTTTGTGTGGTTGTTAAATTTCACAATGCCCACTGAGCATTGCTATATAAACTCACAGACTGTTGTATGTACCTGATGAGATGCAGCGAAATGTGCTCGAGAGATACATTGTGCAAAAAACTGTTACTGACTTCTCTGTTCAAACTTAGGAGTCCACTGTTCGAGTTGGAACAAATTTGTGTTCATATCACTGCGTTCCAAAAGTGAGATAACGACTGAATAGATTGACTGACGTTTACACACGTCAATGTAATAAACTTCCTTTGCTATATTATTGAGGAGTTAGTTCATTTCGAGACCTACACTCAAAGTTGGTTTTAATGATAGGCTACCTGTTCACGATCAGCCAGTGGTTGCTTCTGATATACCACACATTATGTCGGTTCGAACGACTAGTTGCCAGTCCAAACGAAATATGGAAAGTCACCTAGTCTGAATGACAACCGGAATTACAAAATTAACCACTATTTAAGTCGTATCACATAATGACGTGCGCAGCCACCAATATATTTCGGGTCGGATATGATCCTAGTCAAACAGAGAATTTTTCATGACGGTCGAATCGATCACAATCCGATTACGTAAACCAGTAACTTGTTCGCAACGGCAGTATGTTCCGACATTGTAAATCCCTTAGCCTCAAGTGATTCCTAACCCTCACCAATCAACATACTACAATATGGGATTTAAACCTGGGTTGTTGACGGCATAATTATGACTTTGATGTTGACTATCTATACATCTTGGTTCATTTTTACCTTGAAACATTATTGTATTTACCCACCCATAAAATGTTGAAAGCATGCGTTCCTCATATAGTCTCCTATAAGTAAATAGACATTTTTACGATCGAAGCGTGTTTATCTCTTGGAACAGGCAACCGGTCAAATTTGACCCGAATTGTGACTGTAACGAGCAGAGGAAGGTAAAGTCGAAAAAAATATGCATCTGGCCGGGGAATTAATAGCAGCGACAACAATCTTCCTTTTTTTCAACCAACAAACAATTGGATAGTCAAACATCAAAGTGGCTGCACACCGGACGACTGATGTGCGGAGATAGTGCAAACGTTAGCATCTATCCATGAAGACTAGGTTGACCCGTTTCCCACTAAAGTACGACCAAATTGCTATGACAACATGAACAGTTGTGCTAGCGGCACTGATACAGTTACTGTTATGAAACCGATTTTATAACCGATGAAAAGGATAAGCAGGCAACAGTCCAAAATAATGGGTATGTTTTACAGCGTGAATGTTCCACTTCACACGCGAGTTTTGGCTAAAATCCAAATGTAGACGAACACTCACAAATGAACTCATTTGTCTTACACCCAACAAAACTAAATTATATTCGTTTGACCTGTAATGAGCGTGGCACGTTCTCGTTTTTATTAGTATGCCTATGCCCTGAACTATCAAGAAGCATTGTGGATAATTTGCAGACTTTTGAGGTGCTTGTCGGTCCATAAACCGAACTTGGACTATATAGAACGGACAATTTTGTTAGATGCCTTTGGAGCGAAAATTGTCGAATTTTCCGCTTTTGAAAATTTGTGCCGTGAAACCGGATTTTTACCGTCAAATACACTTCCTATATGAAGCTCAAATCAGCCGCAACGTTTGAAGACGCGGTAATCAATGTAAAGACATATGTAATGCGTTTTAATGGTGCACTGTAAGAAGTAGGAAAGCTTACAATCCACAATTCTGTCTCACAAATAGTTGTTATTAAATAGAACAAACCACACAATTAAGAACAATAACTCTCAGTGTTCGTGGATGATCGGCATAATTAAATTTATAAGACGTTTCCGAGTTCGGGTGCAAAACACTGGCGCTTTTGAAATTAACAGCCTTTGGCATCAGATTAGTGTTATTTCTGGCAGAGAGATTACTCGATAGATGTTAAAACGATGCTGCTGAAATTATTACGTTGTTTTCCATAATGCTGACAAACTGCTGAAGTGCTCATTTGGTCTGCGGAAAGTGCATCTCAAGCATCTCAATTCCTGTGTGTTCCGTTAAAGTAATCGCTTCCAGCTAAATGTTTGACTAAGTTAGACATCCATCTTTAAATTCATATGTTCGTAGAATGTTACAGAAGGAGATACATCTTTGTCTATGCTTTCCTGTTGGCTGGTGAAAGTCGCGTTGGATGGTTTGTAGATGTGAAGAAATATTCAACGGAAATAAACACACAGAAAATTCAATGACGCTGCTGACTGCAGTTAGTTCAGCAGCGAACCCTGAAGTACACTGAAGCAACATTCAGTCAGACATCGACAGTTAATGACTTGTGAGGCCGGGCTAGAATAATGGCTAGGGAACCAATAGTGCAGATTGCCTCTCATGTATGTGGGGATCGAGTATTAGTTGTAATCTCTCAACCGGCTCAGCCGTAAGCACAGGGTTGGACAGTGCGTTCCACCTTAACTAGACACTAACTGTAAAGCAGTTCTCTCTGCCTATTCCATAAATCAGCGTCACTGAGTCATTTGTTAAATGATCATATTTGCTTTTTGGGAAGGCATGTGCCAGTAGATGACCCAGAGTGAGGAAACGTTTTTAGGTAAAAATAAGGTCTACTATGAAGTGTCTGCAAGTCAATGAAAATTGATCTACTCTTGTCAGTCCTCCTGGATAGGGAAGTTTTCTCGGAAACATAATCCTTATAGTGGTCGGTCTCCAAACACTTTCAATAAGTGCCCAATCATTTTTGGGATAAAGACGACAAGCCTATATGACTGTTTCCAGGTGTGGGTGGATTATGAAGGCCAACATAGTGTGAAACTGTTCAGGGTGAAAGGTCTCACTCCTTCTTCCTAAGCGGTTCGGAGTTATTTGTGCCGTTTTAACTGTGGTTGCATGGTTTGTAGACTGAATGAAGCTGTATCTCACTATGGCCCATAAATCTCATTCGTGCGCTAAAACGAGTAAGCAGCATAATATTTGTCGACACTGAACGACAAGTTATCTTCTATGGACCAGCGGGTTAAACAGTTCAAATCATTGTACAAAGTTATCACATCTTACAGACCTTCTGGAATGCGCTAGGCCTTTGCATCGTCATCACTGAGCTATTTCGGTGATTCTACTATACTGGGTGGTTCAATAACAAAGGGAATGAACAACAGGGTCCGTAAGATCGACCCCTGCGAAACGCTGCTGTTGATAGGGCACCGTTGTGGCAGGTGTCCATTCACCTTGACGTTGAACTTACGTTCATTCAAAAAGTTCTCTCGCCAAGTGAGTGAGCGTGGCACACGGCTTCAAATACTTTGTCCCCGTAGCAAAGTGGAATTATTCAAGCTGACAGAGGCTTTGAAAACGTCGAGATAAACCACTTCTTTGGCTAACCCTGAGTCTACAGCCCTCATCCAAACATCACAAGCAGTCAGCTCATTCGTGGTGCGACATTATCTTCTACGAAATTCATGTTGTCCTTTCGTGGTGAGTTAGAGGTTTTCAACCTTTGCTCTGAAACGATCACCTTATCATCTCTCCCTTGTTTTAGAGGCTACTGAAAGCAACGCTATTGGTCGATAATTTGATGGGTTACCACTGCACCCACCTTAGAAGATAAATGTGATAGTGAACTGTTTCCAAGCTTTTGATAGAAGACCAGCCGATAAGGAGTGATTGAAAAATGCCGTTAGCGGTTCTAGTAATTCCCTAGCGTGGTTTTCCGAGACGATGGAAGACACTAAGACTGGATCGGGTGACTGTGAGTTACTAGGCTCCCTAATTTGATTCTAACTTATGACGCCACCATTTGGAGGAAATCATTTAGGCTGCTATCTGTGTGCTGAAAGATCGCTCGTGACTTGTAGTTATGCGTGTCTACATACTGTTTACCCAGAGTGTTGGCCACATCTGTTTTGATAAATCCACCAAAGATTAGCAGTTACAAAATATCAACCTTACTCTTTGTGTGCTACGACTTTGCTATAGAGTGGCTTAGAATTCACCTTCAGCTTTTCAACAAGACCGGGATGATAGCATAATTCCCCCTCTGTGGTATCAGAAACAGTGCAATTGCGTCACGTGATATGATCCTCAAACACGCTAGACGTGTTCTGGTTGGTACTTTTTCCAAACTGATTGCTTCAACCTAATCAAATGTTTGGTTCCACTATGCAGGCGTCCCTATTTTCCATCAGCCTAAGAATACTTCACTGGGACACAGCTGTTAACGACATCGCAAAATTTCCTCAACGATGAGCTGGCAGTGATCATCTAGGCTAATTGTGGTAAAGGAGCCAGTCCATTCAACATTGTTAAGCTGTCTTCATCCTTCCGGATTTTGCTTTGTGATAGACCTTTAGACCTGTATTTTGAGGAATGTGTTGTCTAGTTCCGGGTGGGCAGCTGACTTCACTCATCCTGTGATCACTACGATCAAGTAGAGCTGTGATATCTAGACAGCGCCTAGCCTACCCACCACAGTTTATGGTCCTGGGTACGCTGGAATACTCCAACTTCCATTGCTGCTTCGAACAAACCTCTTGCAGAGGAAGACTTTGCAGTATTGATTGAATGATTGCTGAATTCTACTCCCAGCTGATTAACATTTCCTTTTGTTAATGTTTGAGTACAACCTAAAGATGGTAAACTACAGAGGGCGTTGTACAAGGTTGTGTAATCATCCTTGTGCTCAAAAGATGACCTGCAAATCACTCCAGTCAAACAATTGAAGTTTTGATCAACGTCAACTACTTGTCAGACTGATTCCAGTTGATCCAAGAGTACCCTGTCACGATTTTCTTACAAATGTGAAGCATTGCCATGCCGGGAATACACATTTCACTATCCCGCACTTCCCTCTTACACCGGGTTAGCACGGTGTCTACTGTAATTGGGTTATGTCGGAAACAGGTCAGAAAACTCGTCCAGTTTACTCCAGGAGGTTCACAGAGTGAAAAGGGCTGAGTCGGTGTGTTGTAGTTTACTTTGAGTTCTCTATTCCCTATTGGAATGGCGGTGAGTCGGGGACTTTTGACCTCCAGGACTGCACTTGGCGTCTGCATTAAGGTCACCTGTGGCTATGAGAGGAACTTTTGCACTGCGTTTTTGGTATTATATGTCTGTCTCTACTCGGAGCTGATTTTTATTGATCTGTCATAATGTTGCTTTGTCATAGTAAGCAACGGTGAGCGAGCTGCGGGCGAAGCTGTATACGCCTGTTCCGCCAATTCTTCTGTTGACAAGGTTGTTCTCAGAAGTCAATGCATACTTACCGAGGATAAGTACACTGACCAGGACAGACAATTGACGCCATTGACTATCATGTCAGACGAACCAACCAGTGGTTTTAGAAATCTCCGCCCTACTAAATCGTACACTGCTTGAGTAACGGCGTCAACGATTTCTGCAGCAGTACGTTGAAACTAACGAAGTCACTACGCCTGCGTTTACCAACCATTTGGGACTCAGACAACGACTGCAGGTGCCTGTGTTCCTCTTGGTCGGAGCGTTCTAGTATGGTTGACTTGCTGCAATACTAACAACCTCTCCAGGCCAGCTGCGCCATGAAGAGTAACCCGGTCAACAGCATGATAGCGTATATAGGGTCAGAGCTCTTTTTTAATCTCTGTCACGAACACCCGGCCATTTAAAAACTGTCAACAATTCTTTTCTGCCCTACACCTTCCAGTCTACTAGAACTGATGAACCAATTTCAGACAGATTGCACACAATTACAGGCCGACGCACAACTGTAAGCGAGTTCAGTGGTATCATCCTGGGTTTGCTGGTTTCCATACTTACCGTATTTGCTTTACAGGTGTACGTCAAGGTGAGTGAACTGGACTTTTCGTGTGTTTCCGTGAACACTTTTCCGTGTTCCTTTTTGTTAATTTTGACTAGGTGGATCAGCTGCAGTCGTTTGAGCGTCAATAGGTTTTGGGTAATTTGGTTACAGATGTCTGCCTGATTGACTACGATTGATAGATGTTGGGAGTATTGTTCGACAGCTGGAGTTTGAATTCCAGATTCTTGGAGAATTGGCAGTAGCGTCGCTCTATTGACGTTTCCAAAAGCATCGCTGTACACTAGGAAAACATATGCGGAGGGTTAATGGTTTTGCATGAAGTGACGACAGACTGCAAGGAACTAAACAAACGATCATTTTCAAGGTCGGGAATGAGTGACAGTACACATACTGACTAGAATCCGTGCTTTGTATTGGAACTTCCATATCAGCAAAAGTGAATTTTCAAAACTTTTACTTACCGCAAATGTGCATGAGATCGTGTTTGGACGTTCCCTGTTGGGAATTGGTGTAGTGCGCTCGTCCTTCAGGAATCACCAATTTTACGTTATCTGAAAAGTGAAGTAAATAGCTCAGATAGAGGTTAGCATATAAATTCCTCACACATTTTAAAGACAATCGGCGTTAGGCTATCAGCTGCATATGCGTTGTCGCATTTCTCCTGGATAGTTCTTGTAAGCAGTTGAGTCCTGAACTGGAGTACGCAAGTCAGTGGAAAGAGAAAACTCTACATAACTTTAGAAGGTGTTCATTATCCTGTAAAAATTATGTTTGAGCCTCTCGACATCAAAAGTCAGCTTCTTGACAGGAGTGTTTAATCTGCTAAGCCAGATCTCCTGGTATCTTTTGTCACTCAGTTGTACGCACATTTCCAGCGGATCAACCCAAACCTGACAGAATTCGAAATGCATTTGACAGGCAGGTAATCTTTTGATTTGCAAAACTTTTCCTTCTTCTATTTGAGTTCTTCGATACACTTGGAGGAAAATTCGCCTGCAAGTACTAGAATTTTTTTCTAAGAGACAACAAATATCGAATCAGAAATTTAGGTTGCTCATTGACTGATCACAGTAGATAGACGGTTCGTCATGAACATACAAGCTGAAGTCGGATGGTGATATCCAATCTCATGAGAACGACAAAGTATCGAACAAGACTTGTTTTCTGCGTTTGATAATCAGGCTAATTACAACACAATAAATATGAAAACAGTAACTGGGGTGAATCAGAAAAACGGTCAACAGAAGTTATGGACGTCGTGTTTGTTATCAGTTACGTAATAACTGTTCCAAATCGTGGGCCTGATTGACTGTGGGCTAGGGGAGATCAAGTGTCCACACGAACTACTTCTGAGCTAAGAGGTCAGTGTTGCAAAATCGGCCAAGGCCAACATTCCGAATTTCATCAGATTTTATCGATCCCATGACACTCTTTAAAACACTGCGTTCCCTTGATCCAATTCGTTGAACACTCGTTGAACTCGTTGAACAGGCTGAAAAACATTTTTCTTTACTGACAGAATGATTAGAGTCGGTCAAATGAGGAACAATCGCGTTTGAAACCATTTCAATCACACCACTGTTCAACCCCGCAGGATAATGTTCACGAACTGTATTAGACAGTTGCCTTGTAGTACGACCAATGTATGATGCTCAACACGAACCAACGAATGAGTACACTCAACGGCTGGTTGTAGAACACGGTAGTTTGTATTTGAGATGTGACAAGATAACGGGTGTTGAACGGAAACTCACGCACAATTGTGCAGCTAGGTAGGTTGTTTCGACTAACTTTTTGAGTTTCTTGCGTCAGCTTTGGTCATAGCGTCCGCTTGAAAAAGAGACTAAGAAACACAAGTTTTTAGTCATAGGAGGCGATTTGGGTTTCAACTCTACCGCCTACATCGCCTTCTGAATGAAACTTATCGGGTAGTTATTCTGCACGAACACTTCTCTTATAAAATCCAACTCAGGTTGTAAAGTGACGAGTGTGCGAATCTCTAACGCCCTAGCCGTCAGACACCGTATGAGGCTTCGCTTTTGGTTTGGCAGAAAAAACTGCACTGACAACTCCAAGTCTCTTTTCCCTACACATTTCGCTGGATGGTATTTTTTGCTTCGTCAATGAGGATTGTAACATCAATGGAGTTATGGCAGCTTTTGACCTCAGCGCATAACAGTAATACATTTACCAAGGAGTCTGACAACAATAGCCAGATTAATTTTTCGAATTTTTGCCATAGCAAGAGAAGAAGATGGTTCAGTTCAACGAAATGTGTACAGGAAACAAACTTTGAGAAAAGAAATACAAGTCATAACGTTTTGCAGGCCAAAGTTAGTTAGAACGGTGATATCAGATCAGTTGAACTCGTTGCAAACAAAATAGAATGTATTGTCGAAAATATCCAGAAGGGCTGTTGAGAACCTGACAACAGCACCGTGAATTTCAATACCTGGATAGGTCGGAGGTCAGTGAATGAATCTGGTCATGTACTCAACAGTCAGGAATTTCGCAAAGACATTTGAGTAAAAACACTGAACTTACGCGGACGCACAGTGAGACATTAATGCAACACGTAAAGTATCCACAAGGTAGTAACTGAAACTTTCAAGTAGTGGTTTCCCGTCTTCAATGTCACCATGCAACCGGGTTTCCTGTAACAGTCATACCCACGTTTGCATGTTCACTTGAAGCGTGCTACTAAGTGAGAAATTAAATTTATTATGATTATTTATTCTTTATTTGTTGACCGTGTTGGCCACTTTGTTAAAATGATGCACATATCCATGATTTTGGTTTTTCCACGCTCATTTGTCTGAACATCCGACTGATTCCTATTTGAGAAGATAGGTAATTAGCGTTTTTGTAAATTTCATCCAATGCGATATACAATCAAGTTTGACGAGTTTTGAATTTTTGTGATCGTTTTGTTTATCAGATTTTCTCAGCTGGCTTTACTAGGTTTACTGACTAAGCCTACTCCGGAGATGGACGTGAATCTATACGGAGGCATTCACTGATTACAGTCAATAATGTTTTCGCAGGTCCCACCTTTGCTCGTATGTTTAAAAGTCGACAGAAAACATTAGTGATGGCGCTATGTTTGAATTATAAAGGTTTCCCAATAGAACTAAAAACAGAATCTGTCGATCCTTATGAAAGCTGTCTCCATCGAAACAGATTCAGTTGTCTTCTCCTTTCAAAATATTACCTGAAAGGAACTCGGTTACTTCGTATTTAAATTTACACTGCAGTACTTATATACAGCCATCTGGAGAAGGAGGAGGAGGGGACTTAACAACGTTCTATTCTACAATACATAAAAAGTATGAGGTCAATTTCCTAACAATATATTATAGATATACAGTAGCCGATGGGCATCTAAACAATGGCCAAGGGCTATTTGGGGAAGCGCACTCGAAGTTGAAGTTTTCAATGCAGGCATTTTTTACAAAAAGCATTGGATCACTATAATGTTAACATTTCGTCTGGGGAAAGCTGTGGAACAGTTTATCACCTTCATTCCACGATTTAAGCCAAATATCTAAAAATAACCATTAAGCGGAAATTGCTTTCATATCAGTGTACGAAACGATATTCAACCATATTTGTGCTTGTATGCACAATTTTATAAAATATTGTAGGTGCTGCGCTACTTCCCACATGTTAAAACTATCTGCGGTAAATCTCCTTCTTCTTATACTTTTGTGTGCTAGTATTTACGTTAAATCGGTTTAACAGTAATGTTCGTGACACCCAATTAGAAAGTGTTATGTAAAGCTTCTTTTCACTTTCGTCAACTGTTGAATCATACGTGGCTCAGTGAGTTTTTTTTACTAACGATGTTATGCTACTTTGGAATGGAGATCACAAACACCTCACCCAATTAGTTTTAATGCACAATAAACAGCAATTTTGTAAATCGGGCCTCTCTATCTCCAGTTCTGGATGATACTACTTACAAAAAAAACTATGTATTGCTGGTATAATGTTTGCAGACCAATTTGCAACTGGTCAGACGTTTGACTTCAAGTCACTGATAAGAAAGATGGGTTATACATGACATCTTAAGTGAGTCCAGAGTAGAAAGCTTTCCAGCGTATAACGAATGAAAAAATACGGAAAATCAGGGTGAAACCTGACAATATATCTCAAATGTTCCGTAAAATTATCTTACTACAAAGTATAACAGAGAAGGGACAAGTTACACTCTGAATGTGGCAGCGTGTGTTCGATATATATATTCCGTTGCCATTCATATTTGACTGTACGAATAGAATAAGCTTCGGCGTAAATAAAAGATGTGATGTGAATCGTATACTCTTGAGTACGCAGATATTCCACCATCACTGACGTATAAATTAACGAGACAATACCCCAAGCACCGAACGTTTACCCACCCGTCAATGTTGACGCTTAAAAGAACCGGTTTCAACAAACTGACGCCTCAAACAGCATTTCCTAAACATCGTCCACAAATGATAGCAATTGTTATTTGTGGATACACTCAATTACACTAGCTTTTGAGCATCCGTCAATAGATTGTCCATAAACATCTGACTGACAGACCAGATACTGCAGTTTTGTTCAACGTTTCGTTGATTTCTACTGCGTTGGTACATCCCATTGTTTGATAAGCTAATGTTAACTGACCTAATGTGATGCGTAGTGGACACAAAAATATGAGCTGATAACATCGAACAAATATAAGGTAGACTTGAATGAAAATTGTCAATTGGGTCGTTTCGAGTTTTCATCTATTACGTCAGTCATACGGGCCATTAATCTTCCCGGGAATAACGGTCAGGACTTTGTTCATCCTGATTTATGCCCAAAATAAAAATGTTTGTATTTCAACTGTTATGACTGGGTCTTATTGAATGAATTCACATTAAGGACAATCTGTTCGAGTACGCATTACTTGAATGTACACTTCAAAAGCATATGGAAATTCGCACGGATATGCTATCAGCAGATTGCTTATTGTGACCGTTATTTCTGTTCGTTTGTAGTAGTAAGTAAATACGTTTACGTCATAAAGTAGCCTAACATTTTTATGCACTTGACGCATAAAGATTAAAAGTAATGAATATAACTACTTTCATTAAGATACATTACAATGATCTATAAATCATAATGTGAATTCACCTATCCCAATAAACAAAGTTTGGAATTAATCCATTAAGCCTGAATATGACTACCTCTAGGCTTCAACTGTACTTCGCCGAGACTGATGTGCAACACACGATTGTATCTATATTTTCCTGTAATCGTTTACTGCGCCACAAGCTAGACGAAGTCAGAATCTGAATCCTACTGTGAGGTTCACTGTCGATGTGTCACACATCTTTAAAAATGCATTCCCATAAGTCCACCATCTTCGCCATAGCTAGATTATAAGGTCATACGTTTATTTTAATGATTTATGCTCTGCTGATGACCTCATTGACATCTTCCTATGTGCTCACATTGCATGAAATGCTGCTTTTCTTAGACAATATGCTAGCTACACCATTCGTTCAAGTATAACCCACAAACTATCCACGTTTTAGCACATCAGTACTAATTCAGCATTACACAGCTATTTTAAAATAAACTGATTTTGTGTTCGGTCTGAGAAGATACACACAAACGAAATGTTCCTTAAGTTTTTAGTGACTACAGTTGTAATTTCTTACATCGATTAAAACGTCTTCTGCAAAAACACCTTGCTTCTCTATAGGCTACTATAACGATTTGCAACAATGTACGTATTCGAATATAGCAGAAATTATGCAACTTGTAACTTAATCGAATTCGCTACATCTTTTCTCGTTCGACTAGACATTACGTCATATTTCAAGGCTTTCGAGTCTGCAACCAAGGTAACATCTGCGATACAAAATAAGATGGTGATCTCTGAGTGAAACTAACATTACAGGCCGTAACATTTGTTTTAAATGGAGAAGAAAAAGCTTAAATTAATTGTTAACTCTATCAACTGATGTTCCATCCCATGACAACTTGAAGCTCCTCGAGTGTTCGTCTTCAAGGCGTTATTTCATCCAACCGGTTAGACATTCTACAGTTATGCTGAACTCTGTCAACGCAAAACGAATATTCTTCAACTGCATAGTACTGTCTAATGATGCAGCGTGTAAACGAATCAACAAGTGTGCCAAGATAATGTCGTACCATTCTATGCATGTAATCGAAACAGTTTTTGACGTTGATGTTGAGATGATGATTTTTGTAAATTTCTACAGGTAAATTCTTTGCATTATTAACCTGTGGGGATGCAACAACATGACTTGCAGCATAAATGTCATAACGTCAGCTTCCTGTAGCCTGTTAAATCTTGCAAGACGATGTTCACTGCCTCGAATAACAATTTTACCATTCATTCTTATGAACTTGGATCTGAAAATGAGACGATGCAAATCACGTGATGTTCACTGGATTAAAAATTGACCAACAGTGCATTCACATAAGAGTTTTAGCTAGAACGATTCAAGAAGAAGCGCTGACCCAGATCGGGATTCGCACTTCGGCTCTCGTGTTTGTGAAAATAATGAGTTAACCGTAATGCAATTAACCTCTTAATGGGCTTGACGAAAAGATTACATTTGAACGTTTACTCACAACCTAGTATGAGTAGTGTTCAGTTTGCTCGAGCATTTTGAAAGAGAGATGAAGCAAAACGCTCTGTTCCGCTCACTTAATGACTGTGCGATCAGGATTTTCCAGCTGAGCATGATTTCCTTCTCCATTAGAAAATCGGATATTTGGATTGTTTTAAGCGGAATAGTAGTCCTTCGGTTTGGACAAGAATGTGCACGATTGATGAGTTCTGATAACAGCGTTATTCGAGTCTGGTGTTTCCTTTTGAATTGTTCTAACCGAAACGCATATCTGAACATGAATGTTGTCATCAATTATGGGTGATGTTTATTTCTAAAGATTATTGTATCCGCAATTTATGGCATTTAAGTAAACATCAAGTGGAAGAAGAACGTAATTCTCACGAAAGTTTCATTCATCGGAGTCACTGTACAGATAAAAAAATATTTAACTTTACTTAATATATTCTAAACACACAAGTGGCGCAGTATTCGTTACGTAACGTAGTAGTTAACCTTGAACCTTCGTTTGCTTTGGTCTTCAACAGTGACAAATTAATGTACGGAATGTCTTGGTTTATCAGATTAATTCGTTCAAATAGTTTTGACTATCACTTATGTTACGTGTACTAGCTAACGAGAACATATAAAATAGGACTACCGTCTTGTAAAACCGGCATTCTAATTTCGTTATCCCAATTATAACTGGAGAAGGAAGTTCCATATTTTTGAAACTAATTTGAATGACTAATTGTAAACAGTAAAACAAAGACAGACCTTAGATAACAGAAACTTGCTCACCGAGATACTATACAAATCACACAAAAACGCCAGAGTTTAGCGCAGTTACAAAAACGGTCCAAAAATTGAGCAAATCATACGATCAATGACAGCACGCGTGAAAAATGGTTTTCTAGGGGCATATTCAGAATGAATGGAATTCATTATGTTGGTACAGCAGCAGATAATATGCAACTTCATTGTACTGACGTGACCATAAAAATCTCGATTTATGAGGGTGACATGAACAGGAACACAAATGTCCACACAAGTCAATTCATTCAGTTACGAAGTAGTCAACACAAATTATATGTAGAGCGTCTCACGCACAAGTCGTCAAAGCAGTTCAGGCGCGCGAAAGTGGATTCTTCCTGTAGGCAAACGGGAAACGTATGTGTACTTGTCTTGTACACCTGATGATTACAAGGAGCGCACTTCACATACGTATTTGCTGGTATTCTAATTTGATATAGTCGTTGATCAAAACCTATTATCCTCAAACAAGTAGGTTCCTCCTGTCAGAGTTCAGTAAAAGTAATGACTACTCTGTCGAATATTTAGCAGAATTCATTAAAACCGATGATGTAAGGTATCACTCTAACTGTTTGTAATCGCGGGTAATGTTTTTCAGGACCGTCATTAATGTAATAGCCATCTCGTGTATAAGGTGCACATGTTAGCCAAACCTGGTAAGCTGACGTTTAACTCAGTCAAGTCGACGTAAGCTTCCTTCGCTCCATGTTGAATCCATATGTCCAGAATCCTCACTGGAGTGGACAGACCGAACAATAAGTAAAATAATAGGAAAGCGCAAATCGTGTGATCTTCCCGCGAGCAACTTTAGCAGTTTATTTCTAAATTCAGACATACGTCTCCCAGAATTATTAACATCGGTAAATTTCCAAAGTCTGAGGAAGATATCACAAAATAAAAACTTAATGGTGCTACATTCAGGCAAACAGCTCAGACGCTGTGTTGATGGATAGAGCATGTTGTACGAAGAAAACGTTTGACATTCTTGGTAACACAGAAGTGTTTGTTCCACGACATGTCAATGTGAGGCGCACCGCAGCAAAGGTCGGTTAGCTGATTTCCTTATGTTGGTCAGAAAACCATTTAACAAGCACGGTCTGAAAGGAAGCTTAGAACTTACAACCTGTGCTGACGATTTAGATGTTTGTGATAAACTAATATGTTTGTTCGATACGTCGCCCTACTTCCTGGTGTTCCGCGGCAAGAACCAGTTGATGGTGTAGGCAGTATTGTTCTAAGCATCAATGCTCACACAAGTAACGACGGTGCTAAAGGAGGTGGTTTACTTGGAACTCCCGTTTCTAGGTAACGGTTGGTCAACAATGACAAAAAGACATCTAACAGCTGTTGTATCCGGATTCTATAACCCTGTAAAACTCTGTATAGTACAGCGAACCAGAGACGTATCAGTCTCCTCGGTTACGAACAAACAGCCTACGTCTGTCACATCCCATTGTTTATACAAATATTCCTGTAACTGTTGTGTGGGCTGCATAAAAAGAACAAACTGACAGACGGCATCCAGCGTTCTCAATAACAAAACATATAATCCAAGAGGGACACAGAACGACAGTAGGCTGGTAATAAAACGCCGAAAACAAGCTTGTTTGCAGCGCTTTTCTCTACAGTCCGCGAAATGTATACCGTGGAACTAGGTAGCACCGCTTCGCTTGAAATGCCACCCCAGAAAAAAGACCACGTTCTTCATAGAAATGAATTACTTTAGTCGTTCTCTGACGGCTTCGATTAGAGTAACAGAAAGTACTTCAGTCATACTCGTTGATATTCTACATGACTGCAGTGTGTCCAGCGGAGAGATGCCGGCAACAATTTATACAAAACGCTGAATAATACTAAGGTCATAGAAAACAGGGACACTGCATTTGAACGCTGCATTTGATGAAAGAAGAAACTAATATGATTCACGAAATTAGTGTAGTTTAATGGATATAAGCTTGTGTGGTTGACGTTTAAACTGTAATAAGTCAGCTCTGGAAAAATTCACAAAACGGTGTTGAAGAACTAAGCAGCCAGATATTGGTTTACATCAAGTACTGGCCTGCTTCAATGGCAAAATACATATTGTTTCACTTTGATTTTGTTTTCGGGTAGGTCATCAATTGCTTTGTTTGTTGGTGTCGCTGAAACGCTGAATATGCTGCGATGCTTCACAAATTGGTGCTTGTTAGAAATCATTTCCATCTGCATTTAACTCGTGCTGTTTTATCGGGCATGGCTTAACAGCACTTTCTTGCAGAATAATCACAATACCATAAATGAAAAAGCTGGAAAGCGATGTAGATGTCAATGTTGTGTTACACTGCAACAAGGATAAAACTGGAGAGATATAAAACCCACAGTTTGCAAAAAGAATTGTTTGAAGCATGAACTGTTCGCGAACTGGTTGTAGAGACTCAGCAGCAAGATGTGGAAAGGATAAACGAAAGAGACAAATTGTTCATGGCTGCTGATAAGTCTGTGAAATGCAAACATCTGAAATTGTTAAATATAATGGTAGATTCATTAACTCAAGTTGATGTTTGGGTTGTTTGACGAACATGACATGCGAATTGATAACTGGGAAGTGACATCATAACGGTCTGGAAACTTTTTGTGCATTTTGGTTTTGTAAATTCCAATGAAAACCTCTGTTTCTATCGTATACCTGTCAGCTGTTCGTCCGCAGCCGGACTGTTTAACCTTTGATCAGTTGATTCTACCGGTTAACCTTGTTAATTATTTCGCGGAATTCAATTTACCTATAATAAACTGCAGATACCATATAATACTGACACTCATCATATGGAGCGATGAGAAAGCGCTTTGAAGTTGAAATCTGTGAGCTGTTGCTGTAAGAGATTGACGGAGATATGCGAGTGAATATAATCAGACACCAACATACAACTGAACCAACCTGGGTAAGCCAAATCGACTGTGTTGGCTTACCAACGTGTAACCAATCTCATCAAAGTTCAGAGATGAAAAAAAATGGCTAACCCTACCGAGGGTCGATCATTGATAAGACGTAAACTTAACGATCGTAATAGTAAACTCAACTAGAATCAATTAACCACACTCCTGAGCATTAGACCAAAACTAGCAAGTAGTAACCAACCCGAGTTCAAATAGAAAGCTGACAATACTACATTATGAAAATACCAGACTTCAACAAAATTTATCAACCTAAAATCTCTACATTCAAACATCTAAGCAGAAATGATGTTACCTAGACTGACGTTGAAAACGGTGTATCATAAATGCTAAGATTATCGAAAAACTGATTTACAAATAGTCTCATACATGACCAGTTCAGCATTGTTACAACATTGCTAATTTCCCCTTGACTGCAGACCGAGTATTTGCTGTAAATTCCAGCAACTGTGTTTCATCTTGCTTTCATTCACTGTATTTCAGGCCTGCAGTCACCTGTTTGCTGCTACGTAGTAAAAACAGAATGAATTCAGCAAACTTAAATATCGAAACTGGAACCTGTGTGCTAATCACCGAAATCAGTGAAACTTGGTAATTGAATATGTCAAGTCCTCTCGGCACAACATAATGCGGGTATTTGATTTAGTCTCATCATAGGTAGCTTCATATGACTGGCATTGCTGCTTGATGAATATACCATCAAACGTGTTAAGCAATTATGCGAAATTCGAATACTTCACGCTGCTATATAAATGGAATTGTTTCTAACCAGAAGACAAAGCAGTGAACGAAACCGATCTATTTGACCGATGTTCAGACCGGAACAGTTAAATCTTGAAGACGTCAGCCTACGACGGGTAATTCTGAGCCTAAGACTGGAAGTCATATATTTTCGCCAACCAGTGTGTGTTATGTTTCTCTTGGAGATTTCTTTATAGACACACGGTGTTCGAGAATGAACCAAAGAACAAGTGAACATGTCAAGAAAACAATTTTTCATTAATGCTTGTGACGTTCTTCACAAAATATATTCCGGACAAACACTGCATTCTTTTCGTTTCCAGTGATTATTTTTATACAGTGAACTCACTGTATTTGTTCCAGTCCGCTCTCAAGATGAGTCAGAAGATTTGGTGTACCTGACTGAGCAAACTCTTTAACATGAAATTCACATGCGAAATATACCCCATAGGAACACATATACAAACAGGTAACCATGAAAGCATTTATCCCGTGGTAGCTTATGAAATATTCAACTGAATCAACTCTGGATTTTCTAAGAACAAACAGTCTATCTTTACGTTTACCTGCAACTTATTTGGGGGAATTGATAAACAATGTTAAACCAGTTTTGTTAACTATGGGAAGCGACCATACGTAACATATCAATACAATAACGATGAACTTTCAGTGTTCAAGTTTAGTACAGCACTTGTGTGATTAGAAATCTCGAATGTACCACAAAGCTTCCGCAAAACAGCTGCAGTACTACCAGCAAGGTCATTAAATAGAAGCATTATGGCTTGCTAAAGATCGAGCAGTCGAAGTGTTTCTATGAAATATAAGCCTTTTCAACTAATACGCGTGGGCCTTGCTTATCAGTCATTCGTCTTGCACTAGGACATTTTACCCGAAATACGTCACAATTTTGTACGTGAAATAAATTAACGATCTAGAGTCCTAACGTTTCTTGCGCATTTGTTTGTTTGTTTACAATGCCGTTCAGTCATTCGATCAGTTGTTCACAATTTTCACAAAGGAATACTGTATAAGTAATTGTTCTCTCATCTATTAATATATTTCATATTTCTAAAGCACCTGATGGTGAACATGAATCTTGTTTATTATTTTTGGTGATCGTGAATGCTTCTTGTGATGGCAGATCGTCACAAACCAGCTATCGAGTGAACAAAAACAGACAGGCATGCAAGCGGCAAACCAGTTCTACTCGCCTCCAGGTTCACTAAATCGTCACGGGTTTATTTTGCGGAATCATAATTGTTGGACATGTTCTGTAATGCGGCTAAAGGTGGTCACCAAAAGCACAATTAGCACACGGTTTTTCTTACCAGTGAAGCAAGCAGGTAGTTCAGAAAATAGGTTACCCAGAACGGATACCTCGACCAATCGAAAGTGATTCTGTTTGCTAGCATCACGTGATTAGTTTTGGCTCTTCCAAGTCCTCAGAATTCTAACCTTTCCTTCAGTAGTAAACTCATTTTCTGTCGGAGGTGCAATTTTTACGCAATGCGATCTGTTGTCAACATGTGGATCAATATTCCTGTGCGAGTGTGGTCTGGTGTTGTATCATATGACGCACAGAATAGCCTGCTAATAGCAGCATGGGCCGTCCCAGCTAATTAGCACTTTACAAGATAATTTCAGTTTGTGCTTATCGACATTTTAACTAAGGAAAACAAAAGGAAGCAAATAGCAGACAGAAAATAATTTTGTGGTTTCTTCAAGAAGACATATATACCGATAAATCATAGGTTGACACAGACTTTTTGAAAATGTTCGAAACTAAATACAGAGTATCCAATTTTCTCAAGTAATAGTTCACATTTCAAGAATATAATGAGAGCAGTAGATAAAATTTTCGCTCTCCGAAAAACCAATTTTCAAGATTATGTTATCTTATCAACCTATTCAAGACAGTATACGCTTTAAGGTAGAAAACATCACGTGAGAAAATTGAGTTAGAAACATGCATTAAATAAAGTATAAACCTAGCTAACTCGCGGAATTTTCAGGCAACTCATGTAACAGTTTCAACACTCTTGTAAATTCGTTTTCATTTTTCAATTCATTTAAAATTGCTCATTTGTTAGAAAGCTGTAAACACATACCTTCGAATGCAATTCGATACGGTTGTTGAAAAAATCCGACATTGCTCCCTACCGTTGCATACATTCCTCAGGTATCATACATTTTATGATTCAATCAATAAACATCGAGAGTATTTTTCTCTTACAAGAGTGATACACTGCTACAGTAGCTAACCTATCGACGCCAGAGTTTCGTCGATCAGTGGTCGTGAGTTTCTTGCCTCCGTTGTATAACGCTGATCTCTTTTGAGCTGTATGACAAAGTTTTTAGTCAGCTTTTTCTTAGTACCAAACAGTGCAATGAACTCTTCTGCTAGCTCTATATAGTACCATTTTTGTGGATGAAGGACGACATTTCCTGTATCACTGACACCACAACTGCCTTATTATAAGTCATATTCTAAACAGCTGGATGTGATCACTAACGCATCCTGACTGGCTTAAATTTGTTTCACCCATCTACTCTCTGCACGTTTCGGTAGTTCTTTCCGATTTCACAACCAGTCAACTCTAGCCGGATGTGTTCACCAAGGTCAGTGTAATATAGCCGGCAAGGACGGATTAAATATCTCCGCAGGAAAAAATATTGTGCAATTCGACTTTCTTTTTTACCCAGCAAAGAAACCTCGCAAGTTCAAACGCCTAATATCTGAAGAGAATTTCCTGAGAAGTGTTCTGTTTGCAAACGAGTCTGACCAAATTTGTTGAAATTCACCGAAAGAAGCAAGAGATACATTTCCTACCACAATCAGTGTCGGGAAGACAGGTTATCATCAACTTTCCTTTGACTGGATGCCATAATACCAACTGTGCAAATCGAGAGCTGCAATCTGCTAGTGATCAGACTCACCCCGCATCCGAAAGTACGGTTGTTAATCTTCACCCACAAGATTAGTTCCTATTGTTCCGATTGTTCTTTCTCAAAAGACTACGCTTTCGTGTTATATAACATTTTATCTGCAGTTGAGAACACGGAATTGTTAAGCGCAACAGACCATATGGTTGACCCGTCCCATTGTTTACGTTTCTGTTACGCTGTCGTGGCATTGAAACCGTTTACCCAAATCTGATTGCATCAGTTAGGCATTTGTTCATTTCGTTGTTTTTGTCGCCGTATCATAAGCCTCTTTATCTGAATGTACAATAAAATCGTCTGATGAGAGTAAACAAAATGTATGTATGGAATTTCTCCAAAATCGGACACCCGACCCACAACTCAGCTTCATGCATCCCCCATAAAACGCACAACTGGTCGCGAATGTGTAAGAATCAAGTGTACGAGTGCGGTGCGTGTGAATGGACATAACTCAAGCACTACTAATTTGTCACATATGATAATTTCGCGTACGGAAACTGCACAAGCCAGACTGACACCTGGTTGAAATGAGTCACTCTGCACACTTGACAACAATTGATACCTGCACTGCAAGACTACTTTCATCAAACATTGTTAGTTTTAATGGACCAGACGAAGACCTGAGTAGTTTCTAACCATAGTTAGGCCAGTATCACAACAGACGACGGCAAGAACCTTTGAAACAGGTTTGTCGCAACACAGTTCCCTACATCTGGAACCGACCTCGCTAATACAAGAAGAATACAGTTAGCGACTGATCGTAACTTCCATAATCACAAAGATAAATCTTCTTTTCCCTAGCAGTATGAGTATCAGACTCGAGTTTCGCTCCTACTGGAGTTGTCACTTGTGTACATCCTTGTTACGGCCGATATGTAAACCGCAACCACGCTTTCATGAAGCAACTGAGCCAATCACGTGTTAATGACTTCACATTTGAAACAGCCGAAATATCACTTGCAAACCCAGCGAAATTTGTCTGTATGAACTGTTACGGTTCCCCTCTCGCTTCAATGGTTGATATTGTAACCGTCCTGTTAACTGCAGTAGATAACTTCGCGATCAGGGCTTCTTTTTGAAGGGAGCTTGCAGAAGTAATAAGCGACTATAAAACAGCATTGACCGTCAAATTCTTCCAGTCATAAAATTGGACTAGTCCAATCCAACAGTATGCAAAAATCCGCACATAAGTACAAGCAGGTTGCGAGTAGGTTTTTTTCAACGCTACACTACAGATAAGGTAGATATAAATTTGTTTGGATGTGAGAGTTTATAAAAAGCTATAATCTTATTATCCAAGACTCGAAATGTGGCATAGACCACGGTGAACTGTAACGAACAAGTCATAGTGCAGACCGTAATGTTTGTTTGGTCCAGCAGACTCAAAAGGTGTAATATGCACTTTTCTCAGGGAATGGTTGAGCGTCGGCTTCTTTGAATAGTGGATGAACTAGACCTCATTCGGTTGACAATAAAACTACACAAGAATAAATGACTTGTCGCGACAAGTAAACAGATGGGTTGAACACCTTGGTGAGCAGATAAACTGGTGTAACCCAACTCATGCATTTGACAGTTATGTGGGAAATTTGTTAAGTTATGACATCTCTCGAGATTTTCCGTCGGACACCACCGTGGCTGTGAAGTTTGAGTAACGGAAGCGTAATATATATATGTCCAGACTTCTGTTTCACATCTCTTTCAATAGCCGGTGGTGGAAGATCGATATGTGAACTGACCCTCTCATTTGTTCCATTTAGAAGACCAAGGAGTTGCTTGGTGAGTGGTGTTTATCAACAGTCATTTTAGTTCCAGAGAGGGTACCAGAATATTCTGTGACAACCACGGAGGTACTCGATTTGTCCTTGTTGCAACAGCGAACGGTTCTACTGTACATCAACGGAGATAGTGATATCCCGGAAGTCACCTGAACAGACTTGCTAGGCCAATGACAACAACGGTAGTCACCTTCATTGGCTGACGGTCATTCTTTCATTGGTTGGCTGTTGCGTATGGTGAGGTCATTCAACTACGGATTGTATATGTACCTTTGCAAACATTTGGTTCCCGCCTGATTCATGCGCGTTTGAAATTCCGCCTTGTTAAATTATGGCTCCTGATCCACCAGGCAAGCTGCGGTTCGTCGGATATGTTTTATCACTATGTTAACCAGTATAAATTCTTTTTGGTATGGAACTGACAATATACTCTGTCATGGTCAGGGCTTTCTGGTTTCCACTACAGTATTGAAGCAACAAGCTTGTAAAGACCACCCACCAGAGCTCCCCGGTTTTGGATGGAGATATTGGCTGCAAAATGGTTCAGCAACCAACTATAGTACCCCGACCGATTCAAAATCTGTGTCAGCATGACATCAGAATGTCGACTCAGTGTCTGGTAGCTCGTGCCTATGTATTGAGTACAGCCTGAATTTCTATTGATAAAACTTTTATTTTGGTGATGTAACCAATGGCTGTTAAGTATTTGATAGATGAGTATTGATGCCGTGTCCAGAAGCTGAGATTCCTTTTGGGAAAATATCTAGTTTTGTGATTTACTCCAAATCTCTGTTGCTATACAATAGTTTGTTGGCTATATATACATACTGCTATGGTATCCAGTCATTTAACCAACCAAATCATCAACAGTCAAAACATGAGAGGAAAAATAATGCTACTGTTTTTTGTCCACCGTGTATAGAGTGCACGCCTCATCCTGACATTTTCTGGAGTGTAAATCCAACAACATTAACCAACTCATCGGTCGCATTTTGCCAAACCTATCTGCACTGAGGATAACTGACACAACCGGGTTCAGCGTTGTCCACTTCAGTCTTATGAATGTCACTTAGAAGTGGTATTTTGCTTTAAATTTCTTCACCGGAAGAGTGAACGACTGGTTTGGGCTATTGCATTCTTCGACATTGTCATCATATATTTTTATACGTGCTTTATCATTTCCCACTCAAGAGAAAGCGGCACTCTGAAATGTCCTTTAGGCCTCAATGCCAAAGTTATTGGTAATTTGTTTGCAGAAGCCGTACAGACAATTGTGGTTCATGAAAAACTCAACGTACTCCTCCACAACAAACTGTTATGACGATGGTATGCAAACGGTGGCCTTGGTCGAGCAAATTTGGTTAGCGCTATTCTGTTGCTATTATGTAAATGTCAGAGATCCTTAAATGATAGACGCCATTTTGCGATTTATGTCACTCTCAACAACTGTTCCAGCTAGAACATTTGATATCAGGATCATGCAACTGGTCTACAAAAGTACAAATAGCAATTCTACACAATTTTACACACTTCCATACATCACAGCGTGATCTTCAAATTTTGAGATTATCGTCAAAGTACGTTCCGCGTTTTGATTTATTTTATAAGCAATCAACGAAATAGCTACTGCCTGTCAACTACGGAGTAATTCGTTTTCCGCATATCTTAATAATGATATGTGCTAGCCACTTCTCAGTAGTTTTTGTCTTTAGCTAACCCACATGACAAGACCAAATTTATAATTTCATTCTTGAGCCCTCGAAACCGTCGAGTAGGACACATCATCTGCTAGTGTTCCGTTTTATCACAGCTCAAAAGTTTCGATGATCTTCCATATTTCACCTGGCATTTTCTCTTCAGTATTGTTATTGAAGCAAAGCAAATTGTTCCAAAGACAAATTTGAACAAAGAATTTGGAAACAGTTTTTTGTACAAGATGTTTCTCGAGCACATGTTGCCATATCTCATCAGGTACGTACTGCAGTCTGTGAGAATATATAGTAAAGTTCAATAGGCATTGTGTAGACAAACAACAGAATCAAAAACATCACACACATGCACATACAAACAAACATCAAAGCGCATTGTTTACGAGGGTACTCTGGTATTAGTGAACGTCTTTCTGTACGCAGAATGGTGACTTTTATTTGTTATTTTGCAGAGCGTGGGTGAACTAGAGAAGCCTTTACTTCTTGTCGTCAAACGTCTCCGAATGGACTTCTCAAGATTCATTTGAGGTCGGCATTTCAACAAGTGTCGGTCGATTGATTATGCCTATTCTCTGTGACATCACAATTTGATACGCAGGTGCGTTTACAGGACCTATATTGAAGTGTGTTTGAATAAAACAATGTGAAGACGAAAGTCATTTTATGTTCTCCAGAGTGTGTTTGTTGACCTACTGGGTAATTGCCGCTCCGTTCTGTCTATGTGAGTGACTCGGTATCCATACAAAAATTGATACATACACTTGGAGAGCTACTGAAGCCATCGCTGCAGCCGGCTTTCATTCGATGAATTGCTCTACAAATGCCGACAGGTTTTTTCTTTAAAGCGCGGTTCTCAGCAACAAATTCTCTTTGACTAATGTTTCCCTTGGACAGATTTGCTTGTAAGACACAAAATTTTCAGTTGCATTGGATTAGCATAAAATTATGAGAGTTCAGGTACAGCTTCATCCAAGCGTACTTCTATCAACGTACGTCTACCGAGAATATCTAAAACGTTAGGGTCTCTTCATGTCAACGCTCAGTAGTTAAGCTAGATTTTTCGTTAAGTCACATATACTTGTTACAGTCTCTGTGCTGCCTTTAGATTCCAGGATATCGTCTATATAACATCGGTAGGAGTGGACTCGCTTGGTAACCATAGCTATGTTCTGCTGCAGGTGAGCAACGAAAATACCGGCTAGTAACATATTGAGTGGACTAGCCATGGCAACACTATTTGTTTGTATATAACCAGTTTCCTGGAAATAATACTTTACGTTGGCTGTGCATAGTAGCAGAAGGCATTCTACATCAGACGTAGATAATTCTGTGTTCACTGTGTACCTCACGAGATGCAGCAAAAGAGGCGTGGGAGATATAATGTACAAACAACTGTTTCTAACGTCTACGTTATTGTTGCTCATATCTACCGTGTCAAATACCAGCTCATAAATGTCAATTTGTTCAATGAAGTGTGCAATAAGGAGCTGATCAAGAACAGCCATCGTATAACTCACAATAAACTGTCCACTTACCAACTACCGTTTGCTTTCTTGCACAAATTCTGTTAACATCACATCTGACAACCATTGCAGTGTAAAAACCTTCATGGAGGTACGTACTGGTTGTTCAGGCTCAGCCTTGAACCGCTGCATCACATCCTGGAATCCAACAATGCTATCGTACTCAAACACCAGCACTCCCTCTGCAGCGCCTCGTTTTAGCTTCACAGGGCCGCTCTTCATCGTCTTGAGCTTCATCTCCACTCACTCACGGCGTAGCAAACAGCTATGCTTGTTTAGTCCTGAAATTGATCACCTCGATCATATGCTAGGTGTCCTCCGGGAACATCCAGAAATCTTCCTCATGAGACTCTTTTGGCTCTGGGTTCATCATCGTATTCACTATGCCACCGACCAAAATGATCTCAAATTATGCTAGATAACAATTCATTCTGTTCACTAAAAATCTCATCAATTTTCCTGAGGTATTTTGCTCAATTCAACGAATGACAATTTTGTAATAAGACACCAACATAGCTGGCTCATTCGGGAGCGGGATTGCATATTCCACAAACTTAAGCGATAAGCGCTCCACTCCAGTCCATTTGTGTTTTCGCTGCCTGATTTAAGTCTTAACTATTTGTGACATAATAATGTTGACTTAGTTTTACACAATCAACGTCTTAATGCAGTCAATGGATTTACGTACCAGTGGCTGGCCGATTCCGTTAAATAAATTTCGGTTGACAGGGTGACTAAGCAGTTGTCTCACATTGTATTGCGATTGGTGATGTTCCCTTAACCAAAACTACCGAACAGAACATCCAGTCTAAATTTGGGTTGTCATGTCAAATCTCAGATTTATATCTGCAAAATGATACATCACATGTGTTTAAACTTCCTGATGGGGTACGTGTCTTCAGTTGAAATCCTTACTGGTAAACCAGAGAAAGGCGAGAAAGACAGACCCAACTTTTGTTCTTGGTTTAACCCGGAATTTAATGTACAGTACCACAACACTGTCACTGTGAGTGAATTGGTTTATGGAAGTAGCCCCTGTTTTTCAGACGATTTTGTATATGCGATAGCCTAGACTGTCTTTCATGTTGACTGTGGAAGAATTAATGTGCACTTGGCTGATATTCTATTCACAATAGAAAACAAACACTAACTTTCGGATCAAAACCCATTTGTAGTTATTACTTTTCACATTGTATTCCCATGGTACAAGGCAACAAAAATCATCATCATTCACTTTGAGGTGATCCATGCAGGTCTTATATTTGCTGAGTACGGTAGGAATTATTGTGTGCCTGTCGGCTGACCTGAACCTGTGCCTGCTGCCCAAAAGGACCTCGTTTTTTATGCTCTGTAACCCTTAATGAGTAGGCCGTTTTGGTCATCCCTACAGGAGCCCCTCTCGACACTATTTCGGTAAGTTCCATCAGTGCATGTAGCGGAAGTAGATAACTGTTTCCTAAGCATCTCTCTGACCATGATAAACAATGGCCTTTAACCGACATCCTTCTACTGTTCCTATCAATGAAGACACTACCGGGAGATAAAATACGGTGGCTACCTTATACAATTGTTGATTTGTGTATTATTTCATATACTTTCCATGCGCGATCACCGTGTTCACGTTGTTATCTTGTATTCAAACGGTACATTGAGGATCTTTCTGATGCACGAATTGGTTTTTCACACTCGCTTGTCATCTCCTTTGTTTAAGTAAATTGTACTGACTGGAAACTGTGGAACACGCGTATTTCCAACGCTCCGCTTCTAGTTCGATTCCAGCATTGTGGGCTATTCTTTCATGTTGCTTTTTGTTTTTCTGTGAACCGTCAGTTATCTCGAGCACTAGAGCCCATTGTCTTGATGAGTGAAAAACATCAATGAGATCATCATTCGATAGTCTGTTGATAAATGTTTTTCACATACTTGGTTGTTTTCCATCAAAACCCTTACTTGTCACAGAAACTTCCCCAGTAAAGTTGCCATTTGGCCTCATCATGTTGGTTACGAACTATCAGGTTACTGTCGCCAGCTATGCTACGTTACCGATTATCATGATATCGCAATAGACTTTATACAGACTGACGTTACATAACTTTGAATTCAACAATCACTGGACGTGTACCCAAGTCAGTTCTGAACTGACTCCACAGACCGACGACTCACTATCTGCTACTCTCTCTGTTCGTCAGACGGACTCTTTCCGACTTCAGAGGTTCGGACATTGAACTTTCCATTAACCACCCCTGGTTTTGTGTACCGCCATAACCACTTTTGTGTTAAAAAACCATCTGTTATAGTTTCGCGGAATTATCATTCGCTAGAGAATGACAAATGTTCACATGTTATCATTGTATTCTATTGTCGTTTTTCTATTCTTAACGCTAAGTCTGAAACTATTTGTGCTTATTGTTGTCATGATACAGGCGTTCAGAATCAGTATTCCAAGTACTTCAATTAGAAATACGTCCTATAGTAGATAGGTTTTGAAGATTTTTGCTTAAAAAATAATGCGACATTTGTATTCTGGAATCTAGTGGTGAAATTGTGAAATTCTACCCTTTCACCAAGTTTGGGAGAAGTCTCTGTAGTTAATCGAATGCTACAGAGGGTTGTATTTGTTGATCAGTTCGACTTGTTTGCAGGTTATACATGACCCAGGTTACCATTGAAAAAGAAGAACGTCTAAGTGTCGAGTAGCTGTGCACCTACGCGTTAACCCAATCGTGGCAGTTCAGTTCAGATGAACATATCCTTGCGTATTACTCTGTTCCCTACTGACAGTAGTCTGCAGCACGGATATTCTAGACAGAAAGACTCATGTGATCAAATAGTACTTACGTTCAACAGGCAAAAAATGATCCGTTTCTTATTTTATTCAAAGCATCAGGATTGCGAAATACACAACTAATCAACTCACATCAGTAAAGCTACCTTTACAAAAACGAGATGTTGAAAACAGTGATTGGTATCAATGGACATTAGCCAAGAGTGTTATGCACATTTGATTAGTTGTCTCTTCCCACGTAGACGGCATAAGGAAAATGAGAGAGACTGAGTTAGGAATGGACACATGCAAAAGGAGTGTCTCTCCCGGCTGTTTATCTAAAAGAGTCTACTCGTGCGATCTGTTGTAGGCATAATATGTTTCTGCTTGCATCTGACGAACAGCTACCCTTAACCAGCACTACGTAGTTCTATATCTCTGTACTCACGGCCACTCCAGTTTCTCCTATACAAAACCTGACCACCGAAGGGAATATTTGGTTCAGTATTTCCACAGCAAAATTCTTCCACATCGGATGTCCTGACAAGCAACACGTCGAAAGCAATTCTAGGACATCAAGAGAAAGGCTGTTTTTGTAGAAAACGTAAGCAAAGGAAGACAGTGGAGTAGACGGTTATCTCAACTAATATGCTGTTCAGATTAAATTACAACGAAAAACTGAACCGCTCAGGAGCCTCCGTTTTCCTCACTTTTGGTCACCATCTAATACAATAAATAAACTAGGTACATTCAATTAAATCTAGATCGACTAAACCAGATAATAAAGCGATAAACCGTTTCATATTCCTAGAAAACAAAACTACCCGTACAGCTTAGTCATTTGTCCGTTTAATCGAAACCAGGGTAAGAGAATGGACTTGTGGTGTACGCTAACCTTCGACTTCCAAGATGATTTTTCATGTAGCAGTCCTTTGTAAAAGCTAAAATTGTTCCCCTTTTAACTCGTTGTGGCCTCACCGGGGAATTGCTCACTAACGAAGAGTTTCAGAAAGCACAACGAAATGGTTAGCTTTTGTGGTAGGTTTTGCATCAAGTTAGATAAGAACCTTATCACCTTACCCATACCGTTTCAATAGCACGACGTTCGTACCCTCTACATCAAACAGCGTACAGCAGTGTTGTGGATGCTACGTTCGGAGCTCCCACAGAAGAAGAGCAGCCACTCCATTGGAACAAGTTGGATGACAAGTTCATAATGCAATGCCAAGCAAAGGAATGGAGTCAACTACACATCAAAATGTACCTACTGATATATGCGATAGAAAATGTGCCTAAACCAGTACATATAATGATGCAATAAGTAACCAAAGTAGGTGATTCAGACTACTAATTCTAACCACATCTGTGTTCCGTGTTGCCAAGTATACGATTTTGTCATAATGAGTAACAATTGCATGCTTACCAGAAAACACGCAATAGTTTTTATGGAATTCACTGATACCACTGCTTAGTCAGAAATTTGAATTAATTACTGTGTTTTCTCGGGTTAACCGCCTACTGTTTAATACGCCTGCCCCGTTTATCGCCATTGTGCAATATTTGGCTGACCGAAGCATCAACTGTCTTGAATTCACAATATTTCCCTTTGATTCATAAACAAAACATGCGACTGGTTTTCGAAACTTCTTCGCTGGATCAGTAAGTTTATGTAAGTTCTATAAATTATAAATGTGTAGAAAATGGAAAGTTTTTAAAAAAAATAACAACAGACCAAAAAAGCATCACAAAATTCCAAACATCTGTGGCTTAAACACTCAAACGGATGATAATCAGCATCAGTGAGAAGTGAATTGAAGTCGAACACGCGATTACGTCACGGAGTTGTGGTTAGAGATTTGGGTCGGACAGCGAGTTTGTAATGCGGCCTCTGACCACTATAAATGTACGGTTGGGTTAAAGTTTTGTACGCCCAAACATGATATTCTGAAGGGTATGTGTAACGGAAGTTTAATAATTACCTGGTTATTGCCATAAAGAGCAAAGTTTTGCATGAACTTCTCGAAGCAACACAAGCATGGTTACGCAAGCGAAAGATAATCAATTCCCAGTGATTTGACACTTGTTAAGGCAAAAGTTGCAGACAAGAAATTGGCGAAGTTCCGAAAAGAGGAACTAAAAAAACAGTAAGTTTACCGCTGAGAAATTTGCTATGCTTTAATTAGTGGATTGACCGAACATGCCTCCTATCTACAGACTTGTTTCTGTTTAGTATTTTGTTTCAGTTGACTGTCTGATGGTCGTTAAACAGACCTCGTTCAAACGGCATAGTAAAATACTGTTATGATGAACATTGATGGTGACCGAAATGTGAAAAGCTATTGGAACACTTGAAGCAAGCACATCCATGGTACGTATAACTAATTTAGTGATCATACAGAAGACATTCGTTTAGATGGTATAGACTTTATGGTACTATGATGAAGGAGTACAAGACAATGGTCACTAAATGATTCTCATTAAGAGCTATGTATTGGACAGTGAAAGAATGTTAAATCACTGTTTCGGTTGAAATTTGTTTATCCCGTCAGAAATTCTTAGACGCGAGTGTGAATTCTCTGATTCTGCCGTTTTCTACAGCATGTCAAAGGTAGTTGGACTGAAAACTCAACATATGACTTCAAGAGTTTGTGTAAGGCAGGTCGATCTTATGTAGAAGTTAAAGTAGTCCAAAAACTGGCTGTATATCACACTCTGTTAGAATAATTGATCTTGAAAATCATACTACTCGCCGGATTCCAAGAATGTGCAAATATAGACCCACTCACTTCTACACTGGACAACATCAAAAGCATGACAGAGGATAACATAAAGATTTTTCCGAAAAATTACTAACTGCACTCAAACAGAAACGAATAAATTAATACCCATTGAAGTAGATTAATTGGGTATGAATGAACGAGGACAAATATCTTACTCCTTTCGATAGATGGTTAAACCGATTTTGCTGTAGATATCTGCGTTCCATCTTTAACTGTTCTCGACCATTGGTGTCGAATCGGGTGAAGCGATAGGGAATGTGTCGGCGATGGTTACAAACGGTGCAAGAAAAACAGCGGTGATCATTAAAAGCCATCTAACTTACGAATGCAAACAAACGACTGCATGCAAGTAGAAGTACTGTGAGTATGAAGTCAGAACCAATCAGTTTTAACGCTTTGTTTGCGCGAAGTTTACTAAGTCAATCGATATTGATCGTAGTTCTTCCCAACAGCGCAAAGCAAATTAACGTGTTTTATTGAAGGGATAGAATTTTATTATCAACGTAAACGTCTTTTTCACTCAATGAACAGAGTCCATCAAATGTGAGTTTAGGGCAGTGATGATTCAATTTTTAAGTACACTATGAACTCCTGTATATCGGCCTACCTTAGTTCGATTTATTACGCAAGTATTCTGTTGTATGTGAGATGTTTTATGAATAAATACGTTTTTTATGATCGCCTACAAACATTCTACCTTACTGATCTTCACTCATCAATGATTCAACATTGCATCAGCCTTATGAGGTAAACACATAATGTACGCGCGACGACTGATAACATAAGCATGTATTATTCGACTGACGGATTTCTCGGGTGTATTCTTTTAGTTTCAATGTGGTAACAGTTTTCTGAATTGACCATCATCTGTTTTCTTCACAATTTGTTGACATATACATCTATTTTCCTACACCTTATTCAAGTTTAAAGGTCTTAACAGATTTCTATTCTACAGAAGAAATATATGATGTAACATGTTTTCATTCTAATGGATGTGCTAGCCACGGTAATTTGTGTACTCAACAAGCCAAGCTAGGTTTTCATAAATCAGCCTTTCTGCGAGATAATCTCAACTACTTAAATTTGGATGATAAAATTTCGCCTGTTAACATATAAGCGGCTGAGTAACGGATAATGTTACATCACTACCAAGTAGGCGAAAATTGCGTCTACATATTCAATAAGGGGAATTCAAACGACAATACAGAGTAGCTTTATGGGATCGCAGCAGTTGGCATCAATTGGTTATAACAAACATATGTTGACCAAGTAAACCTTTCTGTGGATTCCGTTTTTCTACTCGCTCTGTATGGTAAATTCATCTTTGTGGTGTAAACTGCAATAACGTTTTCAATTGCTTCCATATAGAAGCATTATTTATGGTTACGGAGCTCATACTCTAATAACCCGTTGAGTTTGTTTTGAATGGTGGCGTATAAATGGCTATCAACGTGTCAGTTACATTGGTTAACTGCCTCCTCCTGTTTTACCAGTCTTTGTGTCAGCCAAGGAGCAACATTTCATACTATTTCATTCTGTGTGTCTAGCCTCAAGAGAACTAAAGCTTCGTGCAGAAACTTCTGTTATTTAGCTTTGGTGAGAGCAGATGTAATAAACAAGATTTCTTCCCTCGAGAAGGGATTCAGTGGTTGCTTTCTTGGAGTGTGTAACTTCAGTGGTGGAGTAGCGAGTAGGAAATGGCTGAAAAATGCCAGATACGGCTGGATGAATAATTTCTTGTCAACCTCTCATCTTAGACTGCCGCAATATAACAACAGTTATTGATCTTTAGAAAATTGCTGATCAGCGATTAAGCAGGCGACGATGTGACTAGCTAAATGACAATCACAAATTTGTTGTACCTGAAAACACAAACGGTGAACAGTTTGTGTTAGTACATGTCCGTCAAAATATTTAATGGAATCAGTGTTCTTTCTTAACCGTGGCAGCTCAGGAGTTTGCACGAAGTGAGTGTGAACATTCAACTCCTGGAGTCATAGCTCGATTACAGTCGACTCGGTTCAGGCAAGATTTTAAGATATCACGACAAAGTGCTACAGCCTTGATAAATTGTGCGAAAATGTAACTACACAACAGTACCGAACACAACCAACAAAGTGGACTAGGATGGGAAAGGAAATGTGCTATTTGTTGACCCACAGAAACAAAGAACACAAGATCTTCTAGATATACGCCCAGTAATGTAACCATTGTTTACTGAACAACAAGAAGAGTCGAAGGGACTGGTCGTAAGTGAGATATTATTATTGTGCCTAGTCTGTTGATTGAATTTATACTTTCCGGTTTCATTGAAAAGTTACAACGGAACCAACCTCACTATAAATGTTGTTGACCACATTAGTTATGTGGAATGTTATCAGCCATGCCGCCACATTCCTTAAAGCTACAAGGCCAAGTCAAGTTACTTCCATTCAGTAGTTTCAACAGTAGTTTCAACTTATCGTTGGTGCATAAGATTCTACAAGGATTTGTCTCGAACGGTAATACTATTGTGATGATTCTGTCAGTTGCTTAGTTCTATTCCGTCTGTGGAATTTGTACACATTTGTTTTACATTGTTGGTAGGACACCATACACACGACTGGGGATAAAAGGAACATATCCATAGAAGTACAGGCATTGATGGTTCAAAGCCTCATTGGTAAATGTGTTGTAATGTGAAGGTATGTCGGGTCCATATATGAGTGTTACATCCAGAAAACCACGACTGGTTCACGTGAGAGGCTGCATCAAACCTAACAGTGTCTATGGTAGACAAGGGGTGATGGTAATATAACCTACGGCGTGTACCCATAATCAATAGAAACTGACAATCACGTGTTTTCTTCTTTATGAACATACAAGCCATTTAGTAATGATATTGATACTATGAATAACAATTATTTTAAATGTAATAGTACTAAGTTCAATAACTGATAAATTTTCATAGACGACACAAGTTCAACGTCGTTGTTCTACTCATCCCTATAGTCACTTTTAGCACGTACATCCTCTACAAGCTACTTCTCGTTTCCCAATAAGCAATCGTGTGATCCTACGGAGAAGTCGGTCACACTCATGTCACACTCATTTGAGAAATTCGAATAAATCTGCTCTTATCTCATGTTCTCGAAACAGATCAGCAGTAGAAGTTTTTACTCACCAGTCAAAGCCGAATATACAGCATTTCCTGGTGAGCAATCTTAAATGTAAGCTAAAATTTTCCATAGTCACTCCATATAAATAATACTCTGCGAAGTGCAGATGGCAGATTTTGTGCTTGGTTCACCAGATCAACTTCGGACTTATGTACCCCACTCGCTGATTTAGCACATATACACATGCTTCCCAACGGTTTCATTAAGGTTGTCCCTTGTTCATTTTACTCAGTTTTTCTAAAGTCTTTCAAGAATATTAACCACTAATCTGGTGTTGTTTGCTCCTTATAATCATACATTCGTTTATGATAACTCTTTCTCAAGTCAATACAATTACATACGTTTCATTAAGATGTCATTGGACAAAACATAAAGTGATTGTCAACAAATGACAGTAAAGGTTTCTACTAGATTCCACACAATAATTGGTTAGACCTAGACCGGATCTTACGTTAGAGGGTTAGGATCAAATGTTTGTGTGAAACCTGTGTAGTTGTAATAGTTTGAGAAGTTTTCGGTGATAATTGTTCATGATATCGTTACTTGTGATTTTATGGAATTTTCCGAAACGTTTCATATATCCGTTGTTTCTTTTCATTGTGCATAAGTGAATATTTCAAACGTTTTTGATGTTTTTCCCAGATGCCGAAATTTGTGTGCGCAGACCCTCTGCTTCCATCATGCAACTGTTGGTCATTGTGTGGTTAGCTTACAAAGCATTTGTCTGCAACTATATATTTCAGTTTTGATAGCCGCTGATTCTGGTATTTGACCTTTCGAATGGCATAAAACACATAATCCTCAGGACTTGTTTTTACCAACCCTTTGTATGTGTGTATGTGTTAGCCAGACGATTAACAGAACTTCCCACCATATTTACAGTTCAACATGTGGTTGCAACTTTTAGGAAGAGTAAAATTGTGCATGCTATTTGGCGAGGTCATCCACGCATTGATTATTACCAAATATAATACATTATCATGAAGGGGTCAATTTTCAACGAATAAGTAAATTGGACAGGCATCCACAGGAATTTGGGGATATTAAATTCTTTGAAAGTATTTGTGGTTGTTCCTGTCATATACATTTATATGGAATTTCAACGAATTTTAAGCTACCTTCGGTCAAAGTTTGGTGATGTTTCCATATGTGACCAGTTATTTTGCCTTCAGAAATATAAGTACCAACAAATTATGTCGAGGATTTGCCAAGCATAAAGAGGACATCTGATTGTGAAATTCTAGCGATATAACAACATGAAACAAAAATTATCCTGTTATATTTCATCCACCCTGTGTGGTTGAAAACGTCGTAAATACCTTGATAATGGAGAGCCAGTGTAAGTTTTATTAACTTGAAACACTGCAAGCATTCCCAACATTTCCTTTTTTGCTACAGAATTACATTCGACCATCTATACCCAACTCTTTCGGTTACTCCACCCATCAGATATATCCTTCATACTAATTCAGCCGCATCTTGTCTGTACGGTAGTGGTTCACTAATGTTATCGAAGGTCTGTCTCGTAAAACCACCCTACTCCGTAAAATGTGCAAACACTTGAACATACTATCAAATAAGAAACCATCCTCAACAGTATCCGTGTTAAAAGTTTTTTGGACACAACTCCAGCAACAGTTATTGACAGACGGATTAGCTCGAAACTGGGGATGTACTGATTATAACGACAATACACAAACAATGCCCAACAGTGCAGAAAACACAAAGGTCACTTTTCGTCAACAATGTACAACTCCATAAGATTTACCCTATCGAAACACTGTAAATCGTAATCCTCTTTATTTACCGTGCGTTCGTCCACATTTATGAAAAGTAAAACATTTCTCGAAGTAACTTTCTGTTTGAAGCAAATCCAAACTTGCACATGTTGCAAGTGTATCATGCGTTTTCAACTAATGGCATAGTTAATCACCAGATCTATGTTAATGTGCTAATGACGTGTAATATATAACACAATTTTAAAAGTATTCATACTAGTCACACAATTATAACCTATTGTACAGTCCACATTTGATAACATACGACTCAGAAATCTTTTCATTTATAAATTACTCAAACTATCATGTAGTCATGTAGAAGAACATGTTGTGAAATATGGGAAGTCGTTTAAAACACGTTGAAATTTGGTTGAAAATTCAGCGTTTGAGGACAAGCTATACCACTTACACTTCACTTTTTATGTTTAAGCCCTTACAGGTTTGTTGAACTAGGTTGAATTTCGCTAATGAATAACATTGAAAACGCATTGATCCAACTAACTGACTAACCATCTAAGTAACTGATTAATTAATTTGTCAAATGAGGGCTTATTAGTTTGATTGGTTGGCCGCCTTCCTCTTCCGACGAATATGCTGCCATATGTGTAATTTGTCAGTGAATTTTGAAATAACTTCCAAATTTGAATTGAGATACAATCAATGTATGTGGTTGTCAAGTACTCAAAAATGCAATTCAAATGCAACAAAGATGAGAGGAATATATCGTTTTCAAAAATCCACCATCATATATAAAACTAAGATTTAATCTGTGTGAAAAGTGAAACAAAGAAGATCTTGAATGCTGTTACCTTTCTAAGGGCAGAGTTCAAAACGATATGCTTAAATCTACAACCTCAAGGCTACGCACCCCATCCAAGTTCCAGAAAATAAGGAAGCCAAACTGTTGTTTATTGATGCCTTTATCACTCAAGTATTCGTCAGAATTGTAATTAAAATAACACAACACAGCAGACACTAAAACTAATTAAACATGTGAAATAATATTTAACTGCCTCCGTTTTACAAGAATACATTACGGAATAAATCGTAGTTGATTGGTAAAATACAGACACCATTTGCTTGTTAGTATACGGACTACAATGTTGTACACAAAATTAAAAATATTGATTTTGCGACAACTTTCTTGTTAATCTCAACTCACGGTTGAAATTGGACATTTGCAGTTTGCCACGAAAATGATAGTGAGCTCTGAAAGTCCAGTTGTAGATCCGTTCAGTTAACGTTACTCACTTAGTTCCATGTTAATAAATAATTTTAAATGAGAACCACCATAAAACTCCATGAATGTGGTGTGTTGAATTCACAAGAATATCCCTTCATGGTTAATCTAAATCTATTCGATTTGCCGGACAAGTGGTTACCATTGTATGACAGTTATTCAACGAGCTATTGGAGCCCACATTGCCATAGCGACCGATATCCGCCTGTCTGGTGAACACACGCCGCACCCACGAACAACAAGTCAACTGGCAGAAAATCTTGCGGAATTGTTTCAGTGTGGCAACAAAAACAATGAAATTACAGATTGAATCAATGTTGACCAAGATATTTCCTACCATTTCCATCTTTGATGCCACATATCCGCCCGACTGCACAACTCCCAGTAATTCCAACACGGTAGCTATACATGTAAAGAGTTCAAGTAGCAAAAACAATAACACAATCACAATGACTAAACGTGTGGCTCGTAGTTGGCTCTTTTTTCTTTTTTTAATCGCTTCTATTTGCACTGGTACTGATTGATGCTCCTTAGACGGTCGATTGGAATCTTTGGAACGCGCGGATTTGTACGAAGAGCTGAATATTCCAGGTTGTTCTTGTTTCCATGGTTTCAAACGAGCCACAATAACTATGGTAAATACGGTGATTACACACCATACCAGACTTCCCTGAAAGACGAAATAACAGTAGGAAAGATATAAAGTGTACTGTCTTTCTGTCATGGCAAACGGTTCTGACCATAAAGCAAGCTGCATGGACCTGCTCTGGTAACATACATAACTGATAAGATCAGCGTGCTTCACATAGGACAACACAATGGAGATACCAAGAACGAACAAAAATGATATGAAAAATCTTCGACGTCTCCTGAGCAAACGTTGCCAGGATTTGGAACCCAAAGGCCACAAAACGACTTCGGCTCGAGCGATAGTGATTAAACAGACGCACCAATTTCTGCACAGTAAACCCGTGTCACCAATAAAGTAGATCAAGTTTAGTAGTACAGAATAGACTTGGATTGTTCGTACCATTGTGTGAGCACCACTTTGATCGTGCACAGATGGAGAAATGATTTTCGGTGCTAGCAAGCTCAGCAACCCGAACAGAGAAAAAGACAACGTGAACACGCATTCACTGAGACAGAGAAGCATGAGACTGAGTGTGACGGAACTTCTGGAAGTTGCATAAGTTCGGCTTCTTTTTCCGGTTGACTCTCCACGTTGACCTTTTACTGTTGGATTGGAAACTTGAACAGGTTGGTGGGCGTTGGTTGTTTTAGATGTTTGTTGCGTGTGAGTCTGCAGCGCAATATATCGGTGATGCTGAGGCGTTAGTGCTTCCGTTGTCGTCTGGGTAGCGTTATTCACACAAAATACGTATAGAGAAATAGCATTCAGGACAAAGGCAGTCAACGATAGAAGAATACTGCCTAAAGTTTCTACGTTGGTTTCCAACTCCGTTATGTTCCCATGTAGTTGATCACTTGCTACATGTTCACATGGCCCTAAATATATAGTATGGTGGCAGTGTAGAAAGTTGAATACTAATGATTCGTTTCTGATTGACATAGCTTCACATTTCAACGTTACCCAGGTTTTGACTATACCACTCACCGGAAGTTGTTCGCCTTGTCACTTATACTGACTATGCTACTTTCTTATTGGCTAGGTGTTGGCAACCGTATACCCAATGGGCAACAGGACATTGGTGGGGCTTGGGTATTGCTAACATTACAGCCAATCACACGACT
>JTDE01000972.1:140590-170249 GCA_014338405.1 Paragonimus skrjabini miyazakii | reverse complement strand
CGAAACGGAATTATACTTGAGTAGGCCAGAGGCCGATCTTCAAAGAGCAGATGAACAGAGAATTGGTGTAGTTTCTGAATTCACACTCCACAGTCACAAGACATGCAAACAAACAATCTGACGGCTTATATCATGTAAAATGTCTTAGTAACCTACGTATACTATGTAGTTACAGGTTTTGGAATTATTTTACATATCCCACCGCAGATAAGCCAGTGGAATCTTCAAGTTTTTGCAGTATCGCTGAGGATCTAGTATACAAATGGATAACTTTCAGCCACTTTTAGAAAGCAAGTCGTGTCAGCAAGTGGTGTCTGCCTTTGTGCTGTAATATAAAAACGTTATTCAACGAACGTTAATCTTTTCTAACAGGAACGTCGTTATATACACACACCAAGTATAAACGTCCTTATACCGAGTATACTCAGCACATATATTTTAGTTTGCTCTGCACGGAGAACATATGATGAAATAAGTTAAAAATTTTATAGTGCTCTCAAACTTTTCATACCACTTGTCACGTTTACCTATTCTAATACGTCAGCCTTTCATGTTGAACATTTTGTGCATTTTCACATTACATTCAACAAGAAAACAACCACTGTCGGTTTATGCGGTCGTGAATTACATACTGTGGACATGATAGCCTACTGTATCTGTAATGTGATGCAAAACAGAAGATATATTTCGCAAAAGATGTAAAGTAAAACACAGCGGGATCTTATTTTTGTGCAACTGGTCTCTGAGTGAACCGATGTTAGGCCAGTAATGGGCCTTGATATTCCCAAATTTTGACTACATTGGGTTTACAAGCAGCAAAATAGGATAAACTAGAACTCAGAATCCGTCTTGCCAACTTATTTATCTTCCACACTTGTCTTGAGCACGACGATTTGGCTATACGTTGCTTGATTACCTAAGATATTCACCGTCACTAAGGAATCTATCATATAAAGTTTGACATGATAATTGAACACAAAAGTATGAGGAAAGGCAACTTGTGTACTATGATTACAGAAGTAAGCAAAAATCAACACACAGTTCTCAGTTCTTCGCCGTTAACCACAATGATATTATTACTTTAATTCACAGTTGGAAAATCTCATTTTAAGACGTCCGTGGTTCTCTTCCAAGAAGATTTCTGAAGTGAAAACTGAAATGAAGTTACGTTTGTACAAAAGTATGACGGACAACCGACCTGATAAAGTTAGTAAACCCTCATCACATAATGACATAAGTAGGTGAATACTACAGTGGAAGTTCGATTTACAGCAGAAGTCAGCTCAAATGACCCTTGAATGTGTTGATAATTACCTGCCAGTGGAAAGTTAACTGACGAATGCTTGTCCAATGGCAAAGATCTAAATAAATTGATATTAGAGCAGAGTTTGTCTTGTAACAGAAAACAGGATAACAGTTAGGTAGCGGTGTTGGATTACGATCGATAAAATCGTATTTACTTACGAAATATAAAGAACAGTAAAATAGAAGCAACAAGGGACAGTGCTCCTCTAAAAGACCAGGACACAACAGGGACGTGGGATAATGATAAAAACCGAAAAGCATGAGCAATAGGCATAATAAGTCAGGCACACAACTTACACGGTTAAAACCCAGTAGGGCGTAAGTCGCGGGGCAATAAGCAACGTTACAGGATACTACTCAGAAACATGTACACAGGTAAACAAATTTAACATAAACAAAATCGAAATAGCAAGTTCATGGCTTTGCAGTTACGTTATTGTCTTAGAAATTTTACTTTTTGCACCATCGTTATCTACTTTATAGTCAACTTAAAAGCGACGTTGTTACATCTAGCCTTGATTGTGCACTAAAGGCCCCACCGGAACTTTTTTAAATACTGAAACCGTGCCTTATTTGGGTGTGACCATTTATATGAGTTGCAGGGTATAACCTGTTACGCAGTACTCAGCAGTTTGGGCGTTTTAGACTAAATGAAGTCAGTATTAAGGTAATAAAAGACGCGCTCACGGAGTTGTTGTGCTCAAGTGTGTAGCATAAAATTGAGGTCCGATGAGATTGTTACTGGATTTATGTACCGCTTTATGTTCGGGAGATAATTAGACAAAAGAATTAAAATAAGAAGCAGTGATCATTCACCAAGTGTTTTAGAATGTTTCTCGGACGACGGTTCGGGAACGGTCTAGGCAAAAAAACAGTGAAAAAAACCAGCCTTTCGGCATCACATTTGAAATTTCCATTATTTACTTTGAATCTTTTCTGCAGTCAAACAAACAAGCCTAAGAAATAGACAAGGGGAGCGGGATAAGCCAGCGTTTAATTAGATACACTGAATGCTCGCTAAGCCAAAGTATATTGACCGGTTAGATACTCTAGAAAACGTTCAAAATGTATTGTTAAGCTAAGACTCTTACATTGCAAACGCAAGATTATGTCAATGAAATTTAGTCATTACGCCAGCTTTATGGCAAAAAAGTTTTTACTGTTTGAGTGTACATTTTATAATGGTTTGACAAGTACGCTTGGGGTCATAGAAAACTTTTGACAACTTACATCCCGTATAGTTCATCAGTTGTTAAAAGTAGTAACACTAAAACAGGTACTGCAAGTAGAAGATTGACAAAGCCAAGCGGGCTTTAGTTGAAAGCAATAACTAATGCGTGTGTTCAGCGTTAACTCACTTCACTTGTGTACGGTATTGCTCGTAAATTCTACCTCCCTTGTTCTGTGTATACAGTTGTGACCAAGTTCTACTTGCGCTTGCATTCGGACTGTATAAACTGTCTTTCTGGATAACAACACGTTGCAGAAACGTTGACACATCGTCCTTTCTGAGACTTGTTATGTTTTAATGTTTGTACGTAATCTCAACGAAAACAAATCAGAAGCTGAGGATTTGGAATAATCTCAAACCGTATTTTTCCAGCTTATTCTGTGCGGACAAAGTTATTAGACCCTAGGGTACTCTGGGAACTGCGGCAACTATTAGTGCTTGAATAAAGCCTGGAAACGTTGCAGCGACACAACCAATATATGACTCTTTACAAACCAAAAAGCTTTCCGAAATTGATTTTGCTTATTTCAATCGGGCGATGTTATCGTGATGACAAACAACAACAACTAATCAAACGGGTGAGCCAACCGTTGTTCATAAAAGCGCGCAACCCGTTGTGTGCAAAGTACGACACACTTGAACGGAATGGCACTGAGTTTAGATGGACGACTCTTACTGCAAACAGATGGTTTAACCTTTTAGCCGACCACGCATTTAGAAAAATATAAACTGCTGTAATTACTCTCAAAACAGTTACATTTTGTTGAGTTGTTGCAACATGACTTATGTATTTCTAATTTCACTGTCGAGTAGTACACAGAACCTGAGCAAAGTAAAGCAAACTTTGAGCGTAAGGTTGGTATTGTGTGACAACTGAATCAGCAAAACGAGATGAACAGAAAAGTAAAATGAGTAACTAACAAGTATTGAGCAACTGTACCGGATTTTACTCATATAATACCGCCTACCATGATTAACTCTACTGGAAAACATTTTTACCAAACGTTTTTTCTATTTTGTTTACGTTACTCATAGTGTACACTCAAACTTACTTATATATATTTTTTGCTAATACCAATTTTTATAAACTGTCTTTCATACTAATAAATTATGTTGCGTCTTCGTAATCATTTCAAAAACTGTTTTTTAATAGCTGTCATAGTGTTATACTTTGAAATCCAGGATAGTAAGATGTGTTGTACGTATCAGGAGGCAAAATCTGTTTTTGGTTGAGTCGATCGATTTATATTCTGTAGGTTATAGGCTTTAAGATGCTTAAACAGACAAGCTGTCAATTAGCTTACAAACTAGCATAAATAAACCAACATTGATTGTCAGTTGGCAAGGCAGTTCATCGTAATTTTATTTTCTACCATTTGGAAACTCTGTCATGACTAAGGAGTAATGGTCATTTTGTCTACGTAAAACACATTTTTGCGGTACATGTTTATTAACTAGAAAACAATGCGTTTAAGAGCTTGACAGAATTTTGATATCTTAAAATTAAATGATCACGTTTATTCCCAAACACATGTCAGAAAGGAATGTTTGAAGTTAGTCGTGACTAGTTTCGTTTTTGTCTATTTCGGCCTTATAACTGAAATTCTTCCTTATCAGTTAGCAGAATTTGTCATTTCTTTTAAACTACGAACTACATTTTGTCGGCACTTATTTAAATTAGCAAACAAAATCTCAGAACAAATTAATGGATGTGAATAATCCCATCTGTCTACGGGAGATACTTCGAGCATGTTATTTTAGAAAGGTGATAACCGTATATTTTTCACATATATATATATATATATATATATATATATATATTTACACACCATCTATGAGGATGAAAATTGACAAAACCTGTACGGTTTTCTCGGTCCAATGTCTGACATGATGGTAGGGATATCGGCATACTTCTTAGGTATGGTTTGCGTACAATATATTTCAAGACTTTAGTCCTACCTAACAGTCAAGTCGATAGAAAGATGTCCGGAAAGATTACGTATATCCCATGTCCGCTAGCATTACTGTAGACTCGCGTTGCTCTAGATGTGATAAGTACAGTTACTTTCTACGTTTTGCGCTATTATTTTTGTCAGAGTCCTCAAAGCAAAAACTTTAGTGATTGGAAAACCAACAAAATAAAAAAATATAGCGTGTATTGCTATACTACACAATGACTTGAGAACACACTCTACGTGTTGCTTATACTACTGTTCTATCTTGTGTATATTTGGAAGTAGAAGCGTAATGAAATAAAACAATTCAGATTGATTACTTTCCCACAAGCAGCAATAAAATGTGTTGTAACATATCCATTGACAGTTGAAATATGCCCATAGGATAAACGTCTTTGGTAGATTGAGAACGACACAGCACATGAAATTAGCAGAATGGAAAATAAGCGCAACAAAACAGAAAGAGAATTACGACGACAACTTTCACCGGCTTTGTACCGGGAGAATGTTGCATTTGTTTTCTTCTGCATTATTATATTGGTAAGAAAGAAATGATGGGTAATAAAAACTAAAATATCCTTATTTACAGCTGCTGACTAAAGCCTCCGTTTCTACGCTTCAATGTCTGTAATCTCAGAACCTGATGCTCCTCTCGATTTTATGTAGACGTTGAGAAGAACCAAAAGAAGCCATGCCTGACGCTACAAAAAAGGGGGAAACGAGAAAGTTTTACTGTGGGATCCAAGTATATCTATGTGGTTAATCAGAAACTAACCCTCAACAGTGACAATAAAGTTAAAGTTTACCTTTACTTCCGGAAAAATGGGCTTAATCAGACCCCTGGGTGTATTTAATATTAACGATTTTGTCTTGAGTCATTATATGACAGTATACAAACGACATGGATGTAAGGGAGGTTACGTGGATGCAGTTTTCATAATGCTAGGTTATGGCTTTTTATCGTAAATGCACTCCGGAACTTGCTTTTTAACTATGTACAGTAGTAAGCTAGTGCGTCGTTACAAATACATTTACCGGTGGTGACTGTTACCAAAAACGGCTTCGTATAAAATCTGTAGCGAAACAAAATGGAGGGAAAAGTGTCAGAAAAAAACGGAATGAAGTGTGAGCCGCAAGAGTTAACTGTCGCTCACTGGGTTAGTTTTTAACCATTGTTTATATAGTTGTACCATGAGAGCGCGTCTAAAAAGTAATTAATAAATTTACAATACTATTAACTACGTAAAGAAGTTTTGGAGAAATAGTAGGATTATTTCATCACATAAACTGTATTCTAGATTTAAAACATACGAATATGTATGGATGCACTATTTTTATAACAATCTTTCTTAACGCTCCGCAATGTGTTTCGTCTTTGTGGATCTCGAAAAATTCCTTAGTTCAGTGCGTATTTTGACAACAGCTCAGTGGTAACGACGTCGTTTAATCCAGTCACATACTTGAAGATTCAGATGCCGGCTACCGTGAGGAATTCTATTTATGTTTGAGTAACCTGTAGGTATTGAGTTTGACATACAACCACGTATGTCCTATCGCAGCGAACAAATTATTGTAAGACGCCAAAATCCGAAAATAGCATTTGTCTCAGTAGATCTTTTGTGTCACTCTTCAATTAATCGAAGAGTAACAGTGTTTCACTTTCTAACCGAAAATGTATATGTTTAAGTCATCTTGAACGGATACTGCATTTTGTATGTAAATCCATCGAAAGCGTTAAAATGTTGGATTTTCTTACAATTTGGTTTGCCGTTTTGAGCGCTGTCTGCCTTCTGATCTAATTTTACATGGTTTTACATAAATTATTTCATTAAGCTTATGATGATTCTTGGTGTTGGTAAAATGTGAGCTAGAATGTTATGAGCAGACGTTTCATGCAGTTTGTTTCACTTACTACTAACATTGGTCTATATTTACAGTTCAACTCAATGTAGTTTGTAAAACAATTATTTCTACGTGCTTAAGATTATTCGTCGACTTGTGCATTTTATTTAAAAAAAGGATTTACTCTCTCCCGGTTGCTTCATGGATTTTTATATAGAATTATGACGATTTTTTGAAATGAACATTCTCAAAAGCACCAGCTTTTGTGAAGTAAGTATGTAAACCAGTGTTTGTTGCACGGTTCTGTTGCAAAATACTAATCAGACGTTGATTGCAACATCCTATTTCTGTGTTAGTTTTCAACAGTATTTAAAAGCAAATCTATGTCTGACTTTTGCACACTCTTTTGTTATCATTTAGTGAAAATCGTTTAAAAGAAAAAAATCTGACAACTTCAGATTTCGAAAAATACCAAACAACTGTTGTTAACAGTAACCACTACTGCTGTTGGAGACGTTGCTATCTTAACTAAAGATATAGTAAACGGTTACAATGTTTGACTGAAGACCAGCGCAGAATTGAGTGTCATAATAAATTATATTATAAACAGCAGCCTATAATCTGAAATGCATCCAAACAATTTCTGACATAACAACAATATTTGGAACCTACTTAAACATGTACAACAACTGGCGCAATAAGGTTATATTTCCCAGCATTATGTGATTTTCTGTTCACAGTTCAAATCAATATGAATAATTTAGCATTAAGGATTGCATGAATTTTTACGTAAGCAGCTTTGAAGCAAATCAAAATTTTTCCAGATGTAAAATTACCGGAAAAACTAACGAATTTAATATCTTTAATAATTGTGTATTCTGTACATAATACAAAACAAAACAGAAGACATGAATCACTGGTTACAAAATCACAAAAGTAAATTTGTACATATTGCTGGCAAGTAGTAGGGGTTTGATTGGTATAAGTTAGAGGTTGTCTACGATTAATTGCAGCCCTCACATTCCCACAGATTTCCAAGCCAGCTTCTTTCCGAAGGCACTGACGGCGGATTCCCAAGTGGAAATATGTCACCACTTTAGATTGTGTTCATTCTACTTGCTTTTTAACAAACTTTTCAGTCTGTCATCAATGACGGAACATGGGCCAAGTTTTTATGTTTGCCTGAGGACTTACCGAAGATCAGTGTAAGATAAGCAGACGCGTTGAAACACAGCGCGGTAACTCATAAAAGGCATGCACTGTTGAGTTATGGAGCAAAACTCTTCTAATTGGTTTTCAGTCAGTTTTCGCTGAATCGGTCCGATAAGAAAAACCATTGTGGGTCCTGGCATAATGTTGGTCTCCGCTACGTTATTCCTCTCGACAATCTCTTCTGCTTTGTCCTATGATCTGTTTGGTTTGAGAAACAGTATAAACGCAGTGGTTAGAAACAGCTGACGCTCGATGCCTACGTAAATAGCGCTCATGTGGGTGGTAACCAGTGCATAAAGAAGGTGTATTCGATAAGCTAACGGTAAATAAACTGATAAGATTAGCTATAAGAAAAAATGTAACTTGCAGGCTGCTTAAAAATACAGCATCTTTTAAACTGTTCATATCTACTCCCAAATTATAACAATGGCCAAAACATGACTAGCAAGCCAATAATCGGTACACAGCTTTCAGGTCTAACATAATTCAACTTATACAAATATGGTAGTAGGGGTATCGTTGGAAGATTTCCGCGATATTATACATTCAAGAACACTTTTAGATTACGAACATTGTTACAATAACACTAAGCCGTGGAAGCTTGACGGCTTGATTAAGCAGAGATTCCGATGGCCTTCTCAGCTGGTCGGATACAAAATTTCACACCCTTCGTGTGCACATAAGCAACGTGACAGGTCGGCTCGGAGCCGAAGTCTTATTTGATGGGATGACAAAATTTGACCAGGTGGGTCATAAGTTTGTCAGCTATCCCCAGGTACTGTCCTGCCACCAACCAAGAGAGACAGTATCCACGTATTATACCTGATAGACTTTCGTAATGTAACTGACCTACCTTGTGCCATAGTAACACGAAATGTGTAGATATAAAGTGCGATTGCATTACCAGGTACCAAACCGTTGGGCAGAAAACGTACGACTGGCTTAACGGTGCATATTCTTCGTGAATATGCGGCGGAAAAAGTGATGTTTAGGTTCATTTCATACCATATCGTCAACGTTACATTGCAACTTTGTCCTCTTACGAAAGGCCCATGTAGTGCATTTTTCACCTAATAGGTATTCAAACCTCCATGATTTTCTGCGCTTTCTTTTACAGACTACGAATTGATACTGGTATTGATTGACAAGAGACGTTTGCATTAACAAGTTGAGTTCCGTCTTCAAAGTACCTTCAGTGTAAATTTTGTAAAGTTGAGCAACTTGACCTCTTTGCAAACTTAATTTCTGCTTTATCGGTAAGAATCTGCAAAAGTGAATGTTCCACTTACTCCAGCTATGATTTTAATGCACGCTCTTTTGAAGTGATCCGTGTGGAGGATTTCGCAGTGTTATGTCACGAAAAACAACTCTTCCCTTCAGCTCTGTCTTCATAAAGAATGGACGGCTTTTGCATCCTGTATTCAAAACTACGTTAAAGCATCGGTACCTACGTTAACGTTCTCGATGGAAAACATGTAATCCACATCCCCTTTACATGTGTATTGTTCAGGCATATTCTACCAATTTCTTGTGTGTTGGAACTCTGTTAGCCCAACAGCAGGTAATGGGACAAGAGGAAAGCTCCTTGCATCACTAACCTATTGGAAACGAAACCATCCATTAAAGCAAAATCTTTTTGTATGCATGCTACTCGGGACTTTGTTCAATGTTCAACTGGCATTAATTTTAGAATCAGACAGTGATAAGTGTATTCTTTACCAATCTTAGGTAAACTATATAGTCCGGTTACGACGGAGTCTGTTAGTCGTACTCGTTAAAAATACTGGCGTGTTTAGGAATTCCTTTATTTTACACGATTTGGAGATGACTATGTCAACTGAAATCGTTTTATTCTTGGCATTTTCCTTTCCAAGAAACATGGTCTCATCAGCCGATAAGTCACTCATCCTGTCCAGAAAAATCTATTTATTTTACACGACTATCGGAGTATTTTTTCAAGTTTAGTGGAAAAACCAGTTTAGTTTTTAAGACTTCTATATCATCGGAATCTACTTTGTAGGAACTTTATATGCACCTCAACAGCGGTAGACAAATAAGTTGATTTATTCACAAGAAAAACTAAGCTTAAGTAATTTTCAAACATTTGCCTGCTTGTTGTGTGATTGCGCTATTGAACTGAATTGTTGTGCTGGTGATCTTTTCAATGACCAACCTATTTTGGTGAACTTTAATTACTCTGAATTCACACACAAAACTTCACTTGTGGAAATCTATCGCGTGCTATTCAAACAGAGATTACTTGACCTCAGCTGAGCATTCATAATAGGATTTTGCTGACCCTAGTGGTTCTATCAAGTGGACCTGGAAAGCACACCGAAGTTCATCAGTGATCAACGTTTGTTTCGTACGGATGAAACGGATTTGTGAAGAGTTACAAACCAGTCTAACTCATTTGCTATATAAATTGCAAATCAGTGACTTTCCGCCGTAACGTGTGCTTCATTTCTTAGTTAAAAACTTGCTGAATCGTGGTGTGTTCTGTTAACATCATTTGTAACAGAAATAACATACTTTGCCGAGAGGGTTGTTTAAATTAACTAATTTACACGCCACTTGATTGAATATTTAAGCTAAATTACAGGTGATCTCTAAGGATCATCACCGTCAACCCATGATTGAACGTTTAATCACCGGCTGTCATGAATGTTTCTGTCCAGGTGTAGATAATTCGACCATATCCAGTTCACATTGTGACAAACAGCGTAACGAACGCTTCGTGAGTTGAAATGTGAAAAATTGCTCGGTCACCGAAAATACTGTTGGAATTGCCCACATGCATTTATAAGGTTTGGGATCACGTGACTACATTTGGTATCAAATTAGGGTGAAGGTGGTTCAAATTTTTACGACGGTCACGCAAAACCACCGCTTACGTGAATGCCTAACGAGTTGTAAATATTCTATTGGGTTGCTTGAATATCTTGCTTTCTTCATTGTGCGCCTTTAAGAAAACTAGACACTGGCAAATCACCTTGAAATAATACCATATATGTTTTCGTAGTACAACCTACTTTAAACTGTAGGGTACTAATGTAATATGTCCAAGTATTTTCATGAAGGCGACCGCTTAATTATTCACAGTGGCGGGAAGGCAACTGCAAATACCTTGAGGATATCTTTATGTACACAGCAATGAACAAGTGGCATCCATCTGATGAATTTTCGTTGACAACTTAAGAGCCACAAACCTTTGATTGCATCCTTCCGGTTATCGTAAACTCGATCTCTGTAGCTGATAATATAACTATTCAAAAAACATTTTAGTAAGTTCATTGAGTTTACTAACTTCAATCCGACTGAGAGGTTTTGAGCACAGGATTAGGGATTAGTGATAACAAAACAACTGGTTAATCCGTCTTCGACAGGTCACATCAATATAGAAATTACGTACAATGGATTATCATATGAAGCGTAGGATAGATGATTCAGTTACTCACTGTGGCCAGCTATTGTTAACAACAACATCTCATGAGTGCAAAAGGAGGATCTCAAATCTAGTATCATTTGAGGAAAAAGCATGACAATGAAATGGAAAGAACAGAAAGTTTGTTGTTTACTCTGTTAAGTTACCAGGTGAAAAGTTCATCTGACCAAAAAATCCGTGACCGAGTATGAATGTTTTTCGGCCTGTAAAATTTGACTTCCTAAGCGTTCACAAGCAAGTTTTATAGAAAGCGTTTTAAGATTTAAGGATAACACCATTTAACTTGAATGTCAGCTGCTTTGTTAAGATTTTGAACCTCGTCCGTCAATATTGTTTCAGTAGACTGAGTTATGCTTATTATCGAGTGAACCGTTTGAATTTAGTTTTGACTAAACTAAATAGACGATTTCCTTCACAATGAGGTTCATCGTCATCACCACAGTTGGCAGTGTGGACGGTGAGAAGGAGTATACTTATGACGTAATCAAATGACTAAGTGATTATAACTGAAGAGGACAGAGGTTAAAAAAATTATTGTACAAAACTAATGCCATCATTTTTCTATTCATTAAAATCCAACATGATTTTGCAGAGTAGGCAAATTTCATTCATTGACAAACATTTGAGTCACATACTAGAACTAGGTAAGGTCAGACATACGACTTTCGTACTCTTCTACTTTTCTCGTATTACAAGTAGACTTGACGAAACTAGGAATATTTACATCACTAAGTCCGATTATCTGCAATGCACCTTAGAGTGTGAAGCTAGAAAGTGGATGCGATACAAATCTTCCACCGTAAGGATCTAACACAACTGAAAGTATCTGACTCATTAATCCACGTTTTTACGTCCCCTTACGGAGCTATTCTACCTAGCAGAGTAAGAAAGTGATCTGGGAACGCTGTGAGCAGTGCACAATGTAATAAGTAATGGGTTAGCACCACTGCTATCCAATATTTCTATTTTATGTTTTGAACTTTTGGATTTAGCAGAGCTGATTGCCCTGTTTCTAATCATGACAAACAAGGTTATACAAAACCATTCACGAAAAGTGACATCAACACGTTTTCTTCTCTGAAATTCAACAGCTACTGTTAAAAACGGCGAAGTAAAACCACTATAACCACGACATATTAATGGAAACTCACAGCGTGTAATGATTTGTCTGTTTGACGTCAGTAACTGTTCAAACTTAAAATTACTATTGCTTCCTTAGGATTACTGACTCCGGTTTCATTCTAGTCGTGCCAACCGTTGGCAGTGTAGCAGGTTTTCAATGAGTTATTTCTGTTAAAGTATTCTGTGGTTTTTGCCAAATTCCGAAACCGTCTATCGCATTGTAGTGGTATCTGCTGTGAAAAAGTCGTTGATGTTTGTGAGCAGATCTGGTTATTTATTCGTGTCTAATGGTATAGCAGTTTTTATGGGGATGATCGATTAGTCGACTCAATGATCAGAAGTCGTCCGTAAAACGCTAGATTGCACCATTCATTATGGTACGCAGCAGAAGAGTGACTGTAGCACAAAGGTACTCGTCGTATCCGCGATAAACAATTTGTTAGCTTCAGTGTTTCTCGATGTTTCACAAAGTGCAACAAAAATTCCATCTAGCACAACTCACCTGCTTTATTCGGATCTACATTTTTTGGTAGTTTCTAGCACAAGCACTTATTTCCACTCATCCTACCTTGCTGTTCTCTTATTTCTTATTTAGGATGGTTGATTCAAAAGTCCAATCCTCTTATTCTTGAATGTACCAGGAAATTGAATCAAATAAATTTCTTTTCATTTGATACCGAGCGTGACTGTTCGGAAACCTTTCCATCAGAATCATGATGACGGTGATAATTATTGCTTTGTGACACAAGCACACTTAGTTAAGTGAATTTTACTTCCTGAAGATGTGACTGCGTAACAGACTGGCAACTCATTCATTTGAACTGCATAAAGTGTATTGTTGACATCAAGATTTCAGTCCATAAGTTTATGAGAATAATGTTGTTGTCGTGATCGTGGCATAAAATGTTGCATTGTGAAGCTGAATTGTACATTTTCGTTGCCTGGGATGAACGGAACAATAACATGTGACCTCATCCGTGTCCCATTCCATGTTCTCAGTATAAAGCTGAGCGTTCGTGTAAACAGTGAGTAAGGTGTATCTGCATGAATTCTATGTAGATCACGTGCAGTTCATTATGTTTTTCTTTATGACAGATTTGAAAACTAAAGAATTCAGTCTACAATGGCGAACGACAAACTTTTGTTGTAAAAATGTTTGACAGTCTTCTGTAGATCGTTACATCAACTGGTGTATTGAAACAAATTTCTGATAGTAGGTTTACAGACTTGGTAGATAGACCTCGTATTTTATCACCGTTACAATGGGACTTCATCTACAAAATCAAACGCATGTTTACAATCTATAAATACGGCAATTATTGTTTACCTATACCCCCTGTGTGTTCAAAAACAATTTGTGTTGACAATACGACTACCGTGGTAGTCAGCATTCTCACAATTTTTATTTTTCTTCTTGGTGTCTGTCCGTTTAATCCCTTAAGCCATGACTTCCACTCTGTGGAATTTTGACTCGTTTAAAATTGGTTACATGTTTATGTGTGATCAGAATGTATGAAATGTTACTCCGGAAACATAATATGAATTGCGTCTTCTCATTGTTTTATTCAAGCATATACATTGTTTTATTTGTTGTTGACTTATCAAAAACCTGTCTACTCATCCTAGTCTACGATGAAATCTCGCTTATTTTCCATTAATATCGGTCACCAAAACTGTAACTAAGCGGTAAAACACGATAGATGTTGATGCCCTGGTTTGGATACAGATTGAACCAATTATTTTGTCGTTTCTACGCAAACTATTGTTCTGAGTACGCTCCATTTGATATTATACTAATAGTCTGTTCCTCGAGATTGTTAGTTCGTCAAAGGTGTTTGCTTTTCTCAAAGTACCTGCATGCGCAGACCGACTAGAGTGCAAAACTACTTTGGGTTTACTCTAAATTGAGATAGCTTCACCATATGAAAGTCTTGACCATGACCATAGACTCTTATCTTGGTAGCTGCTAATTAAAAACAATTATATCTTTTCCGTTTTCTATGGCATTGGTTAATTGGTACCAATTTTCGTCTTCCAGCTGCCAATTAGTTCACTATATTAGAAGAACACGTAAAAATATTCGGTTATATACAAATAGAACAACATCTGTTTTAAATTTATTTGTGTGACATTAGTGTTGTGTATATCCCATTTCTGTTAGACATTGGTTGTAATAAGATTACCGGCGGATTGAGTTAAACTAGATACCGCTACCTCCGTTTTACATGTGTGCAGTTTTTTAACACGACATTCACATCATTGCCACGACCCACAACCAGGGCCTAAAGAAAAGCCGCAATGAGCACTAACGACAAGCTTGCCTGTTCAGCACAATTTTATGCTGCACCAAAGCCACAAACACAGGCTGAAAACACTCCTTTATCACTGTTCAGTTCTACTGGTCCGTCCAACCTATTGACATCAACTCGTCAAACTGAAGCCTTAACATGGATGAAATAAAAAATATGTCTACTTCGCGGAGCAAGATAATATTTTGATAGCTGTAAAATACATCTCCACACGTTCACTGTCTAATCGGATTACTGCTTCCTCTATACCTTTTCCCGTGTAAGATGTCCGGATATTACTTTCGAGTGTCTCGATTTAAGTTTAGGTTGTCCCTAGACAGTTAGGTGATATTCAAGGGCGAACAATATCATATTGCTAATATGCGCATGAGTAGACTGGAAAACATTTCTTGATTGGCTGTTGTAGAGTGAGTGGACGAGATCCCGAGAGATGCAGAAAGTGAACGGAGTTAGTTTTCCTGAAAACAGTTATCTAGGATATCTTAGATTAACATAGAGACAAGCAAAATTTATATCAAGTTATCTTAAATTGGAAGAAGTATAAAGCTGAGATGAACTCAGTTTTTAGGTGAAGGGACATCTGAAGAGGCCATTTTCAAAATAACAGAAAGTCTTGACAAAAGATAAAACACACACAAGTCACTTGAGTCAAAACTTGATCGAAGAAAGGCAAGCAGCGGAGGAAGAAAAGATAAACTTGACTCAACAGGATGATACTGAAATGGTAATAGCTTAATTCGGCTGTTGGTCCATAATCTGAGTGTATTGATAGTGTTATTTAGAAATATCCAGGGTAGAAGTACCCATGGTCTTTCAAGGTAACCGGAAGTTATCATATTCCACGTAGGTCTAGATGTCATGGAGAAGGAACAATGCTAATGTAAAGAAATATCAAGTGATCAAACGCCAATGAACTCGGTTACATTGTATTTTTCGACTTCATATCTAATCCTAATTGATTGTCGTTCATCAGGTATCAATCGGGAACTCGATGACTCCTTAAACATAACGCGCCAGCACAATAGCCTTCATAGTTCCAACGTATACCACACCCCAGCTACGCGGTGGATGTTACCAGCCTAGTCTAGGAAGTTGTATGTAGTCGACTAGCGCACATTCAGTTTATTATTCATTACACCAGTTTTTTTCTCCACATGCTTCCGGGTCTCCGATAGTTTTTGAGCCAAATAGTTTATGTGATTTACAGTTCAACTTTTTTAACACTGGGCTCTTTTTGGAAAAGCCGACTAGATAAGGATTCGGCCACCATCGTAAATTGTCACAATGGGTTGTTTTTCAATGTGTATAAAGCTTTTGCACAACTACTTGATTTCTAAAGTATTTGGCCATGAAGATTGTGACTACAATCATCTGGACATCCGTGGATGAAAATTTAGCAACAGCGTTTGCAGTTAGAACAAATCACGTGATCTGATAACAATCAGACAATTACGACCGCAAATCTCAGTCATTTATTCGACAGTTGTTCTTCCCGACAGTATTTAGATTGTGGAGTGATAGAGAATTAGATAAGACATTAAACCGTCTGCACGCACTTACTGTTACTTATTCGCTTATGTATCATATTTTTGCTTCCATAAAATATTTTCAAACTAAGTTTTTATAGGTTAATGTTAGTAGTACGTTTACAGAACTTGTTACTTTGGTTACTGACAGGTTACAAATAAGCATGCAGACGGTTGACAGTTAACTGCTCGTCAATCTGATAGATGTTCATCTCATTTCTAGACAACTGATTCAGAAAGTCTTCTGATACAGTTGTTCAAACATGACTCATCTTTTAGTCGATTTCACTAGTGATATTTATGACCATTTTTGTGGGCATGACAGTTCATAAGATTTTGAATATTCGGATAAAATTCATTTGATTGTTCATGTAAGTTCTGCTTCGCAATTCATTGATGTTTGAATTTTTAAGTCAAACGTTTCATGGCTAAACTAAATGTGTTTAGGCCTTTTTTCTTTGCGTGTCTTGATGGCCGTCGTTCACATCATGCAGATAGTTGTGCCCTCATAAGTTGCGTTATAAACAGCGTCAGTCTAATGTGAACGTACAGTAACGACGCAACGATCATAACTTATGATGATACAGAGCAGGTCTGCCAAAATGTTTGTGTACAGCCCTCACTGACAACGAAGTGTAAACAGATGATGCGAAAGTGATCAATATGTTTGGTAAAACCATCATCAGTGAATTTGATAAAAAGCGGATCATTCATATTAGCCACATTTACTTTCAACATATTTCGATGGTGTACGTTATTCTTTAACATTGAATACTGTGGTTCTAACGGAATAGTTGGTTAGCAGGAGTAAAAGATGTTCCATTTTGTCAGTTAGTGCCGACCGATGGATTAGAAGTAAACAAATATAGGTTGAACGAATAACACCGGTGAACTCTCGAGTTTCCAGCCTCGATGTCCGTCAGTAGGTAGCGTGAACATAAATACAATGGTTGACTAATTTAAAAGGAGCAACCGTGAATAACTTCCGTTTACGTTAGAAAAATTAACCTGTTAATAAGATATAGATTAGCTTCAAACTATCCTTACAGGCACCATAGCGCACGGAGTTCTTATAGGATTTATTGAAGCTGTTACATCATGTGTGGCAACTTTTTCTACAGCACGCAATATTCAGTCGTGGTATTTCGGTGTATCCGGAGTCTGAAACAAAGGACGACATCATTCACATAAATTCTGAGTGTACACTTTTGTTACTGGCTGTGGAATAATTGCAACTGAATGAACACTGAATGCGGGTGCCCTCGTGAGCATTATTAGACCGAACGTACGCCAACATAGCTGGTCGGTTATATCTCACGAGACCGGTGTATGCATACATTCAGCTTGTTTATTAGTTATATCCTGGTTAGAAATAGTACCGGAAGTCGTCTCAGTGGATATAAGTCTAAACGAAAATAAGATTACTTTCTTTTACTAAAGGATGTGCGCAAAGCACTACACTTTGTAGTCCATAAGAAGAGAATAGATTAAATAGGGTGCATAATACCACAGTAAAACTGGACTATTAATAGGCTATAAACTGGTTGGCAGGAACAAGTTTGATTTCACTTGTTTGTCAGCAAGGTTTAAACGTTAGTTGTTTCAGTTTGGATATAGAAGCCTCAAGTATTCAGTCTCTTCAGTTTCCACTTTTTACAGTCAAATTAGAGCATAATTTCATAATTTCACGAAAGTTATACATCAATGTGGACCACTGATGCGTTGTTATAAATAATACCGACCATGACCAACAAAGTATGCTTGACCTGTGTCAGGTAGTTTATCATTCTCTACGTCTTGCTTTGAGAACATAAGGCTTAGTTGACAATATTTTGCGATCTGTTTAACAAAAAGCATGAAGGAATGACGAGTTCTTTGCTTACCATAATTTCCAACTCCATTCGGTTTCATTTGTCACTGATAACTAGGGATTTTGTAGTCAGATTATGTACACTAAATGATCTTAGTTTGTTGACTAAATTGTAACAGTAGCAACCACCGATATACTAATGTTTTCGATGTTACTACTGATTATTCCACAGAATGAAAATAAGAATGGATGTGTAAACTGATAAACCTGAAATTGTTTCCAACATTTGATTAAATCCTTAGGAATAACAAGTTATGTTATAGCAAGAAGATGGTTAGGTCGTTTATTTGGTGCACTTTCAGTTGACATTTAATCTGGTACAACCTTGCGTTCAGTCACTGGAATACTATTTACATCTTGGCGGTGAAGTAGGTTTTCTTATACCACTATACACTGTGGCGACTCCTGTAGCAAAATGAATTTGTATGTGACGCGGTTAAATTGTCCGAAGTTCATTTAGACGATTGGTAGCTTACCAGGCCATCTTAACTCTGGCGCTGTCCCTGCCCAGAACTGTTTTCCCCAATTTCTGTAACTTCCCAGATTTATTCCATCCTGAGGCCTTTGAGATAACAGTTGACATCTGTTAATTGAAATACCTGTTTTTTTTTCAAAATTCAACGATCCACACTAACAATTCATCTAGGGAGAAGTAGAAAATCTAGTACCGTGTGTTGCCAACTCAATGTTTTAGTTTTTGAATGACAACCTGGTATGTGTGCATCTAAATGTGTCACCAATTAGTATAGAATACGTAATGTAGGTAGTGGGTTGTTCGCTGAGCTTGGCATTCAGGTTTCATCACCAAATGAGGTGACATCATCAGTGCGTAAATATTCCAGCGTATACGTTTAGCATGGGATGTGGTGAAGTGTGATGGATGCCTGCACTCATACGGGGGTGAGTTGACCCTCTGGCCTAAATTCTGATTGATCACTTTCTGTTGTTCTCACCTCTTACTTGAAGTACCATTGGCCGTTTATTGTTGCGTCTGAACTTTGACTTGAGGCTTAACTGGTTATTTCCTACATCTCTAGAGCTTTTAATTTGTAGTCTGATTGGTTGTTTCCTGTTTCCGTTGAACTTTGACCACGAATCTGTGCTTCAATAGTACCAACTCGGTCATGGCTAAATATTATTAGTTGGATTACCATTGACTTCAAAGGGAATAAGTTTTTATTCGTTTGTTTTCCAAATTACTAATCACTGTGTGCCACAGTACCACAGATTACCAGTAAGTTGTGAGATATTTCGGTTTATGTAATCTGAATGTCGCTTACTAGCGATCGCGCCTTCTCAAGTCCTACAGACTCTTCAAATAGCCTGTCTCAAAACAAAGCACCTAACCGAGTATTACCATTGTTAGAGCCTAAAAGTGGTGCGTACTTTTGCTACAACATGGATTTTGAACTCCGATCACGGTTTGCTTAGGTAACCGAGTTTACCATTGCGTCTCTGACCTCATGTTACGTATAGCCATATTATACCTGAACGTTCAGCCACTTTTGCCTGTGAGTAATACACAGGTTTTTGATCCCTCTGATTGGGAACTCAGAAAAATTCATGGTGACTCCAATCGATGACCCGACAAATAAAACACCTGAGCAAAATTGAAATAACACACTTACGGAGCAATATACGGGTTAATGGTGATTGTTCAGGTGTAGATGGAATACCTTTAACACCGCGCATGTTTGGTCACAACGAAACTAAAGTCCGATGCTTCTCCTCAAATGGGATTGATTAACATCACTGCCTGAATACGAGAGACACGATCAATTGATTTGTACGCATCTTGGTGATACACTTTCATGTATTTATCTAACTAGTAGGAGACGGAAATATAGTGTCCAGTGTGACCTACTTGAACAATATAACGTAGGTTAATCAACCGCCGATTAGCTATAAACTGACTAAATCCAATCCTCGAGTTTTCACTCATTTTTGCCTGGATCTCATGTCAGGTAACGATGCACTGCTGACCTGAAAATTATCGTTAGCCTAAATAGCTGAAAGCATATATCAACTGAGTTCCGTAATAAATTTTTCTAACCAAAACATGTGCTTTTTTAGGTAATGAGTCGATGCCTCAGTTTTGGGTGAGTTATGTTGAACTAGATTACTGACTACCTCCCATAGTGATATCCACATTTATTTCGTGGCCTAACTACAGAGTAAAGGTTTCCAGCAACTTAGCGTGTCCTCCTGTTTACTACAACTAAGTCCAAATTTATTTACGTGAATACTCTCAAAAACCTCTAATGAGCGAGTTGCTATGATATGCACTCGTTAGTGTTTGGCAGAATTGACTGAAAAGTGTATATCCGGAGTATAGAGCAACTGTTGTCAACAGGTTTTCATCTGTAATTTTGTAAAGTAACCACAAATCAAAAAATAACTTCAATTTAGTAAACAGCGCATAGTAAATATTCCTGTAGTAAAAATTGGTTGAAGTTTTCTAAGTTAGTCTCCTCAGCTTGCTTATATGAAAACAAGAGGCTTATAACTGAGAACTGTTGGTTCCAACAACCTGTACGGTTCCTCGTATTGTGCTCTTTTCTAGATCATCTAACTATAATGTTTGACTTATAGTATACGTAATATAATATATGTAGGCGGATTATGTACAGCATGACCTAGTTATAAGTTCAGCGGAAAATGTTTAGATAAATCCGTTATCTTTAGCCACAAAGTGTGATTTTTAATATCCAGCTATGTGGTTTGATTTTCGGTCGTTACTTTGAGCGTTTTAGAAAGAAAAACCTTCTGTTCTAAAAACTGAGAAAATTGGCAAATCTGACCTTGACATCATTATAGGTGCAGCCAAATTATGTTATCTTCACAAACCCGATACTCAAGAAGTTAAACTACTTTCACGGTTGAAAAAACTCACTTTGCATCCGCAAAAGTGTACACAGCAGCGTGTTGGGACCGCTCTGGTTGATCGGTAATGCGGCGCGGATGCTCACTGAGTGTGTATTCAGACAGACAGCCAGATAAACCAAATTACATCTTTTTATGTCAGAGTAGGAGATGAACCGGTAACTAGTTTTCAAAAGTGTGACAGCTCAGTTTTCAAGCAAATGAAACCAAGTCGAGGAGAGGATGCGGAACAAGGTCAACAGATACTATGATTGGTACCACGAGAGGTCGATCTGCACGGAAAAGTAACTGAAATTTTGGGTAATCAAAACTTTATCTCAGGAATATAGTTGTAGAGTATATCGACTGGCATCTGCACCACCATTTCCTTCAGTGACATATAGAAAGGTTTAAAAGGTGATTGCTCTTGACATCCGGTAAAAAAGCATTAAAATGTCACCCCAAGTTTTGTCTCTGAGGGATACATACGATTAGCTCTGTCAATCACGAACGACTTCGGAGCAGTTTAAAGTGAACGGAGTTTAACGGCTTATAGAAATTCTGGTGACAGTTTGCAATGTTTATTGATCAATAGAAATTTACTGCAAAAACTTTATATACGAAACCGATACTGAGATTACCAAAGGGCGGAAGTACTGTGCTGTTTCAAATAACCCACTGAGATGTAATCACTTATAAATAAAAGAGATATACCCTAAGCTACGTGCGGGAGTAAACTGATCATGCACGACAGCGAGTAGATTCCAGTTATTGAGTAATCACATCACATAGATTTTAGTACCATTTACTACCTCACTTGTATCTATGATATCTCCCAAAATGCCAAGTCACTGTTACCGGGGTTGTTCCCCAGTTTTGCGGATCATATATGTTGGACTGACTAACAAATTATACTGAATCAAACCCAACCGCAAAACCTTGGACTGGATCTGCACAGTAGGTAGAAAAGGATCTGAAAATATATGGTTCTACGGACGGGTTCATGGCTGCCTCAGTACCAAAGTGAGGTATTCTCAATTCAATTTTGGATGTTTCTCTTCTCAGTACTATGCTGAAACGCCCCACAGAGGTTATCAAGGAGAGTGAGATAGGCGCACCCCACTAACTGCTCCCGAATGAGTACCTTCGGCGGGGAACGTAAATGTTGTTCACGATTTCGCGGACAATAAAGTTTTATTCATGGCAATCAGCAGCACTTCAGCTATTAGGGTTTCTGCAAAAAACGTAGATGAGGGAAGCGAAAATATCGATAACCATTGAGTGGTAATTTAATTTTGTTGCGTAACATTGTGGTTATACATTAACATGTCCTGACAAAACCTAACCACCCACAAATGAGTGGCATACTCGACTACGTTTTGGAGCGTAGCTTTCTGTCACAATAAATAGACACATATTAGCATCCAATATGTACTTTGTGCCGCGTTTTCTGTACTTCGGTGATGAATCACAGCTCGCCGCCCAAGTGTATGTAATTCGTGACATTCACCGTAAAATGTTGAATCGCTGGCTTCCATGAAACAGCATGTAAATTTCAGAAGAGGTGGGCTAGATTGAAATGTACTGTTTCACTGAACGACAATAAGAGCTTATCAAGCCTAGAGACAACGAGAACTATCGTAATTCAAACGGAGAAGTGTGCACAGTGTCCTGCCAACCTGTAACAATACATACTCAACTACCCTGTGGAGATGGATCTCTTGGTGCGTTGCATTCCAAGCCGTACAATATGAGGAATAAAAGAACAGAAACTGTTAAAGAATGTGTTAATCAATGTACACAACGAAGCCCTTCATAAGAGTTTCCATGGTGCTCCAAATTAATGATTTATCACAGCCAATCCGAAGTTTTATCAGAGAAATTCATAAAATGAGAATGTGTACCAAGCCTCCAGTTCTTAATCGAATGCTAGACGGAAAACAACGACTGTTGTGGGCTACGCAGCTCGACGTTTAATACCTGAGGTAGTGGGTCATGATGGTCTGAACCGATAACATTGAACAGATTTCGACTCTAGCCTCCGACCATTTATAGCACGAAATATGAGTACTAGTGGCTACATTTGGGATTGACCACATTATCCTGGTAATGCATACCGCAGCAGTCCAAGTTTGTCCCAGTTGAAACGTAACCATGTATGGTAATACTGTCGGTTGTTGTCAATGTCAAGAAAGCGGTCGCCGAATGTAAAATACCAAATGCTTGAGTTGACTCGTTTCTGAACAACAACAAGTGATTAAAACTGTTAGATTTGGTCTGACCGGGACGCTTAACTATATTGGGCAATGCGAAAACCTTGCGTCCCGCGATGGAAAACACAGAAAACACTTCAGTTATACTTGTTACACTATAGTGTGCTTCCCCAGTATAGTGAAAAAGCAAACTGGATTAACGGGGTAGAACCAAACCAGTTATCAAATATATATATAACTTTCCTAGTTACAAGCGATGTTGGCCGAGCGGATAAGTGCAGTGTCTCGTAAGACGAAGCGTAGCCAGTTTGACTCCCTATTCAGACTTCTTCTACTTGCGAGTCTAAAAAAAGACGAAACTGGTTGTGGAGTTTTAGTCTGGGAGTGAGTATTAAGGAGCATTACAAACACCCTTTTGGGCCCTTACGTTCAAAACCAGTAAAAACTGGTAATTTGAGGTGTCGGTCCACATTAACAGGGTGACAATAGGACTTAGTCAAGTCGAGGTGAAGTTCCTAAATTCTCTGTTCTAGGTGGGTATCATTTTTAGTAGGGCAGTTTATAATCAAATAAAGTCCTTTAATCATATTTTCCAGTTAGTGATTTTCACACACTCCACCATCAAAACATAATTTTTTACCGTGAAATAGACATTACTAACAACTACGATTAGTGTTCCTTCAGTTCTGGTTTCACGCATTATTGATGGACTGCGCCCCCATTGAGTGCCCTAGTGAGATCGAAGTCCTAATTGTGACTTCGGACAGTTTTAAATTACATACTTGTCTTTACAGTAGCTGACTGATTCAACAACTCAGTGTACTATATGAGTTAATGCATTTCGGGCTAACTTAGATGGTGCAAAATTTTGTAAAAGAAATGGTACAGCGAGTTCACTCATATATTTTTGTGTTGCTTACTCAAAAGAGAATGGGATGTGACGGTATTCTCTTTACCTGAAGGAATTGTTAAATGTGATCAATCCAATGTATGTAACGTGATTTTGTCAGACTAACCCGTTATACGGAAAACCAATATGAAACACAATCTGAATGGAGTATAGAGTTCAATTTTTTCGTACGCTCGAGATGTTTTAGTTATCCACTAGTTTGTTGTCCTAAGCAAATAGAATTAGAAACAACTGTTTCGGCAGTTGTAGCTAGTTTGTTGATGACCATCCTTTTGGGTGGTGGTTTATTGTATACATCCTTCATTCTATCGGTCTTATCTGCAAATCCGTTAACTTTAACATGCAAATAACTGTCCTAAGGGTTAAAAGATTTAATACCCCGACGTGTAATAGGCCGCATAAAACGGTTCAACGTGAACCTCCAGTGATTACTTCATTCTCAATAATTTATTGGTGCAAATTAAAAAACGTTGAATGCAAGCTGATGATATTCATCTTTGCTCATAATTACACAGGTAAACTGTTTGAATGTTCGAAGTGACAAGCATTTGTTTAGTCAGAAACTGCCAAAAATGGTTGAATTGGTTACCCTGTGCTTCTGAACACCGGCACATCCAGTCGATGCAAAATTTGTCTTCTTAACTTCAAATGTCTGTATCACATGACACCGCATGACACCTTTGTATCCTGTCATCAGGTTTCTGCAACTTACAGCTGAATTAATGGGAATCGGTTATTACTTTAACGTGATTATGTTTCACTTATTGCATAGGGATCTTCTGATCGGGGGATTCATTTGTAAACCTGGATCAATTTGAAAAGACAAACCTTACTGACTGAGTTCACGTGTTATCTCTCTAATACTTCTGGGCAGAAATTTTGTACGTATACACCTGCCAAATCTGTTGAGTGGCATGCTAAGTTACCAGGAACGGGAATGTAAACAGTGAAGGACAACAAAAAAGTTTCCGTATTCGGTTTGTTTCCTCAGATGTATTCTTTCTGCTTGTTCAAAGCTGGCTACTACGTCCGTGGATCTTTTGGTGCACGTTTTCCATTTACAGTGTTGTTGACTTTCGTCACTATACTTTCCTGTATGAAACAGATAGCCTGTCAAAACGCACGGATATTCACCTTACCTTTTGTGTGACCAGTTTCCAAATAGTACTTAGCTGAAAGTTAACTATTGTCCCTATTTAAGTACTTTCTAACTTTAACGTTATACATTTCCTCATTGGTTATCTTACTCTTTCGTTTCGGCTAACGCGTTCCGGTTGAGAACTTTCAGTCAGGATGCTATTCCCTAAGAGTACAGTTAAATGTAGCGGAATGTCCTTACTTGACATTGTATAGTTTACTTGATCTGAACCATTCATAGCCCGTGACAACTTGTTTAAAAATTATGTACTCAGATGTTACACACCGTGGTCATTCAATGTGTTCCTGCTCTATAGATTATTTAAATGACTGTGCCATTGATTTTCTTGAACAATTGAACATGAATTGTCAGTTGTCCCCAATTTTAAGATAAATGTTTAGTTTCAACGTAAAAATCAAAGGACGTAATTTGTATGATGTTTAGCGACATAAGATTTAATGAAGTGTGAACGCACATACACGCGTAACTTGAAGATATGAAGCATATATAAGGAAAGTAGATATACGCTGCCAGAAGACGGTTCAGTAAACAAAGACCGTCCAGCTTAATTTATCTCAGCAGTTCAATTATGCTCGGTTTGGCTAACCGCCAGCATACAGGAGCAGCCACGAGGTCAACGTGGAAAAGATAAGTTCACTTCCATAATGGTTCTTGATACTTACCGTCACACGGACAATCAACAGTCGGTTTCGTCCTTGTCTAGATTCATCAGCTAGAAGTGGTCTAAATGGGGATCACTGCAAACTATTTTACAAAGGGCACACTTCTACTAGAAAGTGAAGCATCCTTCTCTATGTAATCGTAAACTGGTTGCTCCGGACATTTCACAAAAGACCAGCATCCATCCAACGATGACGTGTTCAAGGTACTGTTGGCACTCGTTTATGAGTGACCAACTTTTCCAAGCATCTGAAATAAAGTCCAGATGCCAAAAGTCGCAGAATGTGCTAAGCGGAGCAGTTGTGCAGCAAGATGTGCACAAACTGACCTTCTAAGTCCGTTAATTTAGGTCATCAAAATGATTTTTGACGACCTAAGTGATCTACAGATTTCATGAGGTTACAAATCAGTAATCACATTCCAAAGAGGTTACGGATGCAGAACAACTAGCATGGGTACAAAATTCAGTAACTTACCCAACCAAACATCTGCTTGGGGCGAGACAGTGATCGACTTTCCCTGAAACCTTCACAGTATTATGCGGGTACACGACAGAACGTACCCGGTAAGTCGTCAAACACTATCATCTACTAACATGTGCCCATTCCTGTGTCCAGTTAGTTTGTGGTGAAGTTGCGGTTGTAAGCGATTAGTCGAACCAGGCACATCTGTGCCATCGAGATGACTTAATGTGGAAAGTTATTGTTCACTTTACTCGGTGGAGATCCTGTCTTTTAAACCTGTACGTTTATTGTGCTTTATGTTTTTCATATGTTCGAGTCACACCTGTCTGTGCAGAAACACAACAAGAAATGTTATGCCGGTAAAAATCATATGAAGATTGTCTCTTAAGTTCCCTGGCAAAGTCCCAAAGCCGACCGAATATTCAGACTAAGACTATATGAATAACGTAACAGGTTTGCGAATTTACAAGTATTCTGAAGTCCTGCTGATTGCATGACCTTAAACCATTCAACAAGTGGCAGTTGATTTTAACCAACCTTCAGCTTGCCAGCAAACCTTAACTGTCACCAAGATAGATGTATACTTTTTATTTAAGAAATGCTGGCCTGTTATCAAGCTGGTCACACGACTGGCGACAGGAAGTTTAACGGATCCATATCCTAACATGATCAATTAGTTTCTAGGCAAAATTCGTTTCCAACAAGTCATCACTGTCAACATTATCATCACCAACACCATGGACAGCAGTAAATCAGTGGTTTTTACTAATGCGTGACTGCAACACAACATTGAAAAAGAAGGTAATCCCTTAAGTTTACACGGATTCAAATGGCTGGACCCTGTATTAAGGATGCCAGCTAGTCGTCTACCACTCCGATCACTCTCTGGCGACGCTGCGACTGACTGGTGTAAGGTGCGAGATGGATAGAGGATAACAGTGGGGCAGAGAAATGAAGTCACTGTCCAGAGAGTTGGCCATTGTAGGTTGGATTAATCTCCTCAGCTACTCACACAGTCGGTGACTGGGAACGTTAAGTGAGGCTAATCAAAATTATTGGCTTAAATTTTGTCGTTGTTTGACCGAGTTATATGTGAACTAACTAGAATTAACGCAAGGCAGAGCAAACCTAAATAGATCCGTCTTGCTGATGAAGCCTTGCTTCTGCTTACAGCTCTGTTGTTCGATTGCAAGATATTAGCACCTTAGTATTGGGTGTTTGAATAACAGTGTAGCTATTTTAATAATTGACCGCCTCTCCTCCTGCATTTTTCTAATACATCATATTGGACAATTTATAATGGAGCCATCCAATATCTCATTGATTGGTTTGACATAAAGACGTCGCCTAGCACGTTTAATGAGATCGGAAATTTTGACCTGTCTCGGTAGTCCTAATCGCAGGATTCCCGATTTTAGTTGACAAGACAGTTACTCTACCTCCTCTGGAAACGATCGGGCAACCTGATCGTTACCCACACGTGAAAGTGGCTGAGCTTTCAAATATGATAATTTGCTCGTGCCCAGTGTGAGGTCAATGGTGTAGTAGTCAACAGTGGAATACCTCACGCTTGACATATCTTGCGTGTGAAACTCTGTTTCCCTTAAGTATTTTGACACCTTGTTCGTGAGTTCCCTGAACCAAAGTTTTTGATCCACATTTCGAAATAAACTGTGATGCAGTATTGATGCACTGCCAGTCAGTATCATTTTCAAGACCCATATTCCTCTAAACCAACCAGATTGAAATAACAGAACCAAAGATGAACATAAAGCCATGAACATAAATTTCTTGAAAACGGACAACAGACCAGTGTGCCATAGAACTAATGTATACCTATATTTGATGATAGCTGACAGTTAGGAGATAAGTACTTTTCTACTTGGAATAGTTTACCGGGGCTTGCGACGTGAAATTGTTCCGGCACATGCCAGACTTGTAGCGCTGCGGTCTGCTCAGTTTTTATCAAACTCATAACACAGGCTTGTTAGATCGAGTCCATGCTGAAATAGGGTGGACAAAAAAACAGTAAGATTTTAGATATTCTTTTTGATACGGTGTTATGAAACAGTCACTCGCTGACTAACCGCTCTAATGAAAAATGGTTGAATAGTTGATTTTAAGTGATCTAAACTCTACTTACAGTTGACTCCAGTTGTTATACTCGATTAGATTTCTTCAATCAGTTGAATTCAAAGAGAAACTCTAACTTTGGGGTTACAGTTCCTTAGTAATGAATTTCCCCATTCCGATCGTCACTTTGACTTCGGTCCACGGGCTCGCGAGACCATAATGTGGTTCACTGAGCTGTTGGTGTCACGGTTGGCATAACCGGTTCTCCGGTTTACCGATTCTGTTGAGGTAAAGCACTGTGATTTTATTTCAATATTTACTGCACGGCCTACCTAGTAGGGCTCTTTAGTTAGGTTGAACTCGCTGAATTCATGAAGACTGCTGGTAAGCAGTCGGAAATGTTAATGTTTTTGGTAGTGCTCACACTTGATTACGACTTTTGAGTTCTGATAGACCGTCCGGAAGAGTTGTTTTCTTAAAACGTCATTACACTTGAATCTTATTCGTGCTACAGCTCGTCAGTAATGCATGCATTTGTCGTGGCTGAGAATTACACGGGGACCAATGTTTTCATTATGCAACTTATGTGCTCGCTACGCCATTAGCTGTACAGTAGATATAACGAAATTCGCTCACACGAAACATCTGCCGCGTCCTATTTTGAATAATGTTCTCCTTGTCCGGTCATTTGGAATAGTTGACAAATTCTTTCCAACTAAGCCACGTTTTGGTATAAGTACCCTCCTACCATCTAGTTTGTGTCAAACCAGGGTATGTGTCACTGAAGTTGAACGATGCGAATATAAACAGCTTGAAGTCGACATTTCTATCGTTCAACTGTTCTCATGTCACAGAATGTTAGCTATCTTATCTTAGGTAAACACTGAGTTAGCCAAAGATAATCAATCGGAATGATAGTTCTTTTTTTGAAGCAGTTTAGTAGATAGAGAAAAGTGAGATTCCCATAGTTTTTTATGAGTTAAATAATGTCAAGATATGTTTAACGAAGATTCATGCTAACATATAACATTATGCATTGCTCAGCACTGTATTGCATTCCTAATACAACTGTTATACGTGACCAGTAGCACAAGACGAAACATTTTTTACCGACTGTTTAAGGTTAAACAAAATATTTTTGTAGTATAGTGTGTCATACCATGTAGATGTTATTAAAAGTTGGCTGTATCTGCATCAAAAAGTTGACACTGGCGAAGTTTTCCAACGTTGCAACGTGATGAACGAAGATGAAAAATATACTTGCAGTCAAAACAACATTGTGATAATCTTTATTTTCTCATCTCACTACCAGATTTCGATTTAAAGTTTGAATACAAAATACCAAAATTTGACAGCCTTGCTGCGTTGTTCAGTGACAATGAACATCTCATTTGTTCCGTAGATGCTGTTAAATTTCAACAGAGCGTGGGATAACTACTCATTTTCGAAGGCTACAATATGCAAATTAGTGGACCGTTATCATTAAGCATCTTATAGTATG
>JTDE01000972.1:109333-140490 GCA_014338405.1 Paragonimus skrjabini miyazakii | reverse complement strand
AGAAAAATCAATCCAAAACAATAATTCTTAAATCGATTCGACTTGAACTGAATTCTATCATGATAAATTTACTATAGAAATGTGCATCAATTTTCAGCTTTGCTAAATCTTTGCGAAAAATATTATTTGCCCTCAGAATTTACGAACAATGTGCATGTTGAAAACAAATACTTTTCTTCAATTGTGTCGCACTTGCATTAAATTCAGTAGTTCGTTACATGTCTACGTAAACTTACATTAATCATCATCAGTAGGTGGCCAGTGAGAAATTTGCCGAATCGTCACATCGCACGATTAACACTAGAAACACATTTAAAGAATACCGCAGCTTAGATACACAAGATCATGACTGATTGAGCTAAGTGTGAACGGAAGCAACATTTTATAGATGCTCACATCTCACACGACGAGCGCTGCATTGTATAACGCAGCGTACAACTATTACTCAGTTTTCTTTTATACGTGACGTTTCCTTCGAAAACAAGCGTTCGTGAGCGATCCTTCACTAGTTTTGGCTTCATATTACTTTTAACGTATAATGCACTGCATTCGGTCATTTCCTCAAGTTGAGAATGTCTTTTTTATGTTAGTCAGTAATCAAACAAACTGCCCGTTTTTGAATCAACAAAGGAGTACATAGTGAAACGTAACGCACTACACCATGTTTTGACTGGATGATACCGGGTTGCCCACTAAGTCATGAACATAATGAAGTCTAAAGTTCAAATTGCGGTTTTGCCAAATTAAATTCTGCTGAATTAAAGTTTAGCACGCCACACATGCCTAGTTATATCTACTTGTTTGTTGTTCTGCTTGTGTGAACAATTGACTGAGCTACATTTTCTGTACTGAACACATTCGTTTTTTAACAGATGGCATTTTACCATGAGTAAGATGACGATCTCCTATGGTTTTAGGCTGGCGGCTCATTTAAAACCGCGCCCATTTTCAGCTGGCACACAGTAATCCGATTTGTACGGCCACCAGTTGCGTTTGTCAAAACCTCATAAAAGTTTTACCTAAAGTGTCCGGAAATTGGATTCAGAAATGTCTGACCCTGATATAAACTTGACCACATTTGACATTTTTCACATAAGCTTTTTTGTACATCTCTTCTACATTTACTTCTTTTGCTTTTCCATACTAGCATTAAAGTTTTTAAAGGACAAGCATGCCCTGACATTAATAAAAACTTTCTTTTTTAGACAGGTTGTTAATGAAAAGCTTAGAAATGTATTGACTCGGGCTTACCATTATCTATGAATTACACGTAGTAATACTTTTGGAAGGAACTAACAAGGGAATGTATTTTCGTCAGATAACAGTTGATATGAATCTGAGGTGCAGGTATTGGCCAAGAAAAGAAACGAGAGAATAAAAGATGCTAAAATGGAAAAACCTACATTCCTGGTTTTCGTTAAACCTAGCTGGAAATCTGCCATTAATTTTCGTCGTTCTCACGAAAAATATACAACGTAAATTCTGGGGCTCGATAAGATTAGCTGGGAAAAACTGAAACTCGATTACACAACTCTAAGGTTACGGGTAACATTTTAGACCGTCTCGTAGAAAACTGAGGAATGCTGATTGTCAGGCAATTTTGAAATGTAAACCGTCCCGTATGTGTAGTGACGACAATGGTAAAGTCATTCCAAAGAAGTCAACGTCATTCATGACTGTTAAGGGGAGAGTTGTACCTTGAGTTAGATTTTCTGAGATGCTGTATGTCAGTAACATGGTCTATCGTATTCTTTTAATTTAAGGACACATACATGGTTTTCTCTTAGAGAATAGAAGCTCAAAAGCCTTGATCCAATGTTTTTAAAACAAGTAATGCTTCGTCTAACGAAAGATGGTATGTGGTGTTGCTGTTCACTTTTGTTCTTGGCGTACTAGTCGACCATGACGGTTACTTGGTTAGCATTGTCAAGTTGACCGCAGTGTACCGCACTCATCCGTGCAAACCAGTGACACGCGTTTGTTAGGTGAAGTATTTTGTTGTAGTGGAGGCACCCGAGCACAGAGGTCTCCTCACACCCGCAGTCTTCGAATTTGGAATCCCATCTACCTTGAAGGTTTTATCTCCTTTCGGTTAGAAGTATTAAACTACAACTGTTTTTCGCATCCTATACAACATTGTCAAAGCATTTAAGTAGACATATTTTTGGAGCTAACACTTTACCGTCCATTTTCTTGTACCTTATTAAATAACCATTCTTTTTTGTTTTGAGGTTATCTGGATCCAGTTAACTGACTGGCACTGACAACAATAGAAGTATCCCCCACTCATGCTCTTGGACATTATAGTTTTGAGTCAAGCTTGAGTGAGCTGGGTAGCGCCAGCTGATTTTAGTGACACACAGGCCTTTTGGTTTTCGTTAACACGACTGGCTAATCCGGATACAAATGTTGGAATCTATACATATTTGTATAAGAATAAATAAAGGTAAATTCGCGAGTTAAGCTGTCAGATGAACAAAAGGTAGACACAGTACAAGATTTGAACAGAATTGTGCTACAGTAATTTCCAAGCACCCTATTGGTTTATCTGGGTAATGTTATAATTTATTTTGTATAATCTGTTTATATAGCTCACCTGTAAAGTTCAAAGAGATGAGTTAAATTGATAGAAGAAAAAACAAAAGCTCTTATCATTCTTGGAAAATTTACAAATCTACCTTCCTAAATTACCGTAGTTAACCACGGTAACGTGTCATTGTGGAACAATTCAGGTTTCTTAATGAATTATGATTAGTAGCAGCCCCACTGCTATGTCACTTAGCAAACTGTATCAGGAGATTGGCATTTTCTCTCTTAGTGGTATCGATCTATTTAGGTAAGTATAGGGTTCTTACGGGGTAGAAGGTTTGCAAGAACAGACCGTTGTTTTTGCACCGGAAATTGGAAAAAGCGGTTAAACGCTTAGTATGGTGGTGAAAAGTTTAAAATAAGGATAACTGTAGATGCACAATTCGCTTGATTGGCAGGCCTTCAAAAGCGTGTAGAATAAATCCTCGTTTCTGACAAAGACATTCTTCATTTTTGTTGTATACTTCAGCAACCGTACATCTATCGACGATAACAGAAACAAAGGAATGATATTATCGAAGTTTAAGTGCTCCAAATCGATGAACTTACATGACCAGTTCCGTCATCTTTATTAGTTTTGTTGACACTGATGTTTGAATAGGTTTGTGAATGTTTAAAACTGAGGTCTTTAAAAGTTGTGAGAGGTTTCAGATTCTTGATGTCTTTTTGGCGTACTTTGCTGATAAGTTCTCACTTAAGTAAACTCTTCTGATGTTCCACGGAGTATTCCGGGTTTCCCTATTTTAATACTGTTGTGTGGATCGTGCAATGTGGCAGTGTGGCAGTTGAATGCCGAAATGTAGAATGAACAGCAGACGTCAGTAAATTTGGTCGTTAAGTTCGAACCTATTCATATGTGAGGTTGGTTATCGAAGAACTTCATTCTATGAGGCCGCCTCACACCTATTCTATTGCTGCACCTTATCCAAACGATAAACCTTGGAATTGAATTGGCGTATCGTAACGCACTGCTATGAATGAAGGTTTTCCGTTATGACAGAGCTATTATATTTGTAAACAAACGTGTCGCCTGCTGTGCGTACTTGTCCACAAACGTGTACGTTTATTTTTCAACTCGGTTACTCGCTCTAAATCTTTTTAATAGTGCGGATTTACGAACAAACAGCCACTACTGAAAATTTTAAACTGTCTGTTGAATATGCAAAATAGTCTGACAACGAACGCCTAAGTATGCCGGAATATAAACACCGTTTTATATTTGATTTATTTTCAAGTTTTCAAGATAAAAACAGTGCATACTCACGAAATTAGTTATCGGTTTTAACTCAACTATACAGAAGCTGTCAAAATGCTAAGAATAAAAATCGTTATATGCAGGTTCCGACTTCCGGTTGCTACGACTACCGCTGTCTAGCCAAGTTTGATTTGGGCGGATCCAATGAAAGGTGTTTAGATCGTTGATCGTGCAACTGATCAGTTTCATTAATCATTGATTTTGACTTGGATGACACGGTTGTTATCAGGTAAAATGCATGAATGCTTGAAATGTCAAAATTACTGCATAGATAATGCGTACTAATTGGACAAAAGGTGGCAGGCTGAAACACTTAACCAGGTGAAAATAACTACATAGATTGTTGACAGCACTTCCAGTTACGGGAGTAAGCAAACTTAATGAACAACTCGGTCTTAGGCATTCAACTAAAATGCTAGGCCGGTTTAATTTTATGTTGTTCCGATCACGCTTCTGCTGACGGAAGTTTGTTCTGTGATGTAGCTCTGTGTTTGGTGATGAAGGTCATGGAAGTTGTATGCTATGAACGATGCTGGTACAGAGTTACAGAAGTGGGTATGTAAAATCACACCGAGCAAATCGACTGCGGGTTATGCTTGTAATTAAACCGGTTTTGATTGACAACGTAAGACATTGTAAGCAATAAGGAAAGCAACATTGTTATATACCAGTAGGTTATAGTCATTCGAAGGTGAGGTTACTTTGGTATCGCTCGTTTTGTTATTTTCCGTAACACGTCATGCGGTATGACGTATGTTAGATTATTTCTGAACTTCGCACGGCTTAGCAGCAGAAACTGTAGAACAATCGTTGCTGCAATAAAGCCGTAATTGGCGTATTTTACCCACACTGCTAACATAACGAAAGACCTTCGTATGGATAACAAGTCCCGGTACAAAAGACCAAAAACAATTCAACTGTTGAATCGATTAAATCCCGGGTCACGTAATCCTGTTTGAAGTCACGGAATTACGAGACTGGCGACTTTCACGGCTTCGTTCTAAGGATATGCATCACAGAGCGTAAGGTGACCTCCCAAACTTTAGAACAATGCATGTGCGCAGAACTTAGACCATTTTGAAATGGCTCAGCATCAAGTGGTCGGACGTTTCACTTTCAAGCTTGCACCTAATCGGTTTTATAGTTTACTATATTTCCTCTCTTAATAATACACCGTGTAGCCATTGTGAATATATTGGCCTGATGGAGCTTGATTAAAAACCCGTTTGTTTCCAGTGGCCAAGTTTCATTTTCAAAATGACAACTTTATAGTTAGTTTCGTTTCAAGTTCCACAATCATCACCAGCATTCAAACAATCAGACTTAGTCAGATAAATTTTGATTATACACACACTAAATTCAGGTTTTAGGCAATATTGTGGGTATTGCTGAGAATACATATACATAAGAGCTAGGCTATCTAAACTGATCCCTTGTTCTCGATCGGCGGGATCTGCTGTTTACATTGAAGTGGTTTCTATATCAATTCACTTAAGGATGAATGAACAGTCATCGTTATACTTTGATCAGTTCTAACTTTTTCTTCAGAGTACTACACATGTTGAAGTAGTATTGACGTGATTCTCCATCGCTTGTCATTTCACTCATGGCGTCCAAGCTTAACATAGATAAGTTTGAAATGAATGAAAGATTTGAAAGTAATAGTTTCCCAAAAGGCTTTCAACTGATAGAACGGTTTTACTGTTTTAGTTTTCAGTTTATTTTTTCTTTTCTATGGTGAAATAGTGGTGATAAATATCCTATTCTTTCACAGTTGAATTTGTAAATCGTCAAGTTTATTTCTGAGCGGATGTTTGGAAAGTTCAACAGAAAACATGGACGAACCTACACTCCGCGGTAAAGTTGTGTGACCGCAAAATTCTGGAGATAATCCAGGCAGTTGTATTGTGCCCAACTAGCCAGGCTCATTACAAGTTATAATTGCACAAAGTTTTCAGAATTTTGTTTGTTTTTAGTGAACTACTAGCAAACGTTGAAAAGGATATCGGCGGCAAAACTATCCACCCAGTTTATCGTGTGTTTTCGTGGAGAGAGATAACCCATCGGATGTACTTCGTCTATTCGGCTTAAGCATCCCGTAGCAACATTTGGGCATGTCTATTGCAAGCAAATTTATGTTCCATGGGCTCGGATTATCCCATTTTCTGTCTAGTTTATCACCTAGCGTTACTATGCCACAAAGGCACTCAATTTCATTGTTATCGGTCGAGAAAATATGCCACCGAGATTCTTTATCATGTTAGGTCAAGACTTTGCAAGCTGGCTAACATGTGTGTATCATAAAAAGGGGGTCAAGTTAATCTGAGGTTAAACATGTGTTTTGAATCTTGTATTACTTGGAGTTTATGCTTCTCTGCTTGACAAATGTTGATGTAAATTTATTCGCTCTATGAACTGACATATTTCTTATAATCCAAGATGGATATTGAAGAATTGCTTTCTCATGGAATGGTCTTGATTTTTGTCGAGATCATTTGTGAAACTTTTATTTGCATCACTGGAAAAAACTCTTCACCGTTTTGCTGCGGGCTGAGCCCGGTGAGTTAGGCAGGAAAAGTAAACACCATGACATGTTGTATGTAAAATTTATAAGAAATCGCCTCTACATTTTTCGAGGGAAATACGTACACAATCTGAGGTACAAGGTTGTGGATAGAACTGTACTGACGTTGGTCACTACGGTTGTATAGTTTGCGTCATTTTTTGTGAGAACAACGCTCACGGGTACTTGATCAACCAGAAGTCGATTGGCCGTTTGTTAGCATCCGTTAACCGGTCATGTTGAGAGCTGAAGCTTGGAACCATGTAGACGATATTCTATCCATATGTAGAAATAATGCAGTTGTCCATAATGATTAGGTTCATACCGACCTCTGTTGATGAGTTTGAACAATCCGACCCGAAATAAGCAGACCTCATTCCCCCATGTAGTTTCCATCTTAACTCTGTGACCTTAATTCTGTTAACGATTGGTCCTCTAATTAGTTAGATTTTGTAACTCCGTGACTTGAAACAGTAGTAGTCCTCTCGACAGCTTCACCTGTTTAGGGATTATTTCGATATTTGCGAACATTCAGTCTCAGTAACAGTAAAATGTGTAATCCTTTTTTTCAAAGTTAGCTCATGTAGTTATTTTTATATTGACGACCGACATTAATTCATTCACGTTATCTACTGGGACTAAGGCATTTATATACTGATGAAACATTGCAATGCAAACGGTTTCAACTTGTCAGAGGCTTCTGAAGTAGTTACATTTTTTGTACTGTAACTAGAGAGACATGGTCTGTGAGTCAGAATTAAAAAGTATTTCTCGACTACTCAAAGGGCGAAACAGTTTGGCTACCATGTTTTAGTACCCTTCTATTTGACGGCGACACGTTCCCAGAACATTGTGTAAGTAGTATCAAATAAATCAAGATTTTGTGACAGGTTGCGATCAGGTTTCATAGAACGCACATACGTAAGGCAAAAGTAAAGCCAAAGTTTAAGTTCAGGCATTTTTTGGGGGGTACCGAAAAGATTGCTATGACTCTTTGGAGTACATTTTTCATTTTATGTTATAGATTGTATTCCTAACCTTCCAGTTTGTTACAAGCAATTTCACGTTGTACTGCCGATTGACCAACAGACTGTATGGCTCTCACATGTAAGATTTAGTCACGGTGATGATTGTCCATTGGCCAGTATTGAACGAAGAGCTCAAGGAGAAGTTAAGTAACAGAAATTAGGGAGAAGTTATGGCTATATACATGGCAGATCGATGATGGAGTAGCGAGATAGGCTCGAACTAGGTCACTGAGAAATTGAACAATCTTTAATCAAAGTCAGCGACGCGTGATTATTGTTACGGTGGGTATCAACACATAAGACACATCGGGGAGCCGGTTTCTTTTCATACCCGGAAAAAATAATTTGAATGGTCAAATTTTCTGATTGGGTGATGAATAAATCCGTTATCAAATTAATTAATACTGGAATATGCGTACATACCAGCCGTGCATATTTACAACTTGTTCGATATAGATGTGTATTTACTTACACAGAAGTGAAATAAATAAATACGTCGATTTGTATAAGGATGATTATGTACGTATACCTATATCTATCTGGTTATGTAGATATGTAGATATATATATATATATTTATTGCTTGATGATATATAATACCATATCCACAGGTATATGTACAACATATATTTGAAGAAGTATCTTTGTTTGAATACGTGTCTGTCCAAATATATGGGCTGCTAAGTGCTCAAAACATATGTGCATCCCTGAACGTATACATTCAGAATAACTTTCAGGGAACGTGTCAATGAGATAAGTGCTAACACCATTTTGTGAGACAATAAAATGTGTTCTATATTATAAACATTTTTAACGAGCTTATTCGTACCATTTTTTCCGAACTTGATGTAACTTTCATTTCACTGAATTTTCAGGAATTTGTATATAAATGGAAACCGACTCTCAACACATTGCACATGATGCACTGTTGTTCAAATCTCAAGTGAACTTCCGTCGTGCTGTTCAACTAATAGTCGCCCAACATTACACCATACCTGACTGTTGGTTGGTTAGGGACGGTTCATTGACAGTGTGAAGACTGGGTGTAAATGTGTGAAAAAGTTCATTTGGCTGTCTGTGAACAAGTGAGCGGTTTAGCAAAGTGCCCATAACAGAATGGTAACTAACGTGACAGGGTCATGCCATTTAAGGTGGTAATCAATAAAACTTTATTTTCTCGTCCTCCACTACTGAAGTGACGTACATACCTACTGAGATAATGATCTGTTTATGAGCGTTTCTGGTTGGTAAGAAATCATTCAGTCCTCGGTATACGGTTCTATATAAGTCATAGCGGACTTATTGATGTTCCAAAATAAGTATGTACATAAGATTTTTAACAAAACGATGTAAAGTTAGTCTATAAAACACTTCTAGTAATTCTAGAAGCAAAAACCTCTTGACTTTTATAATGCTGAATAGGCCAACAGGAAAAATTCGGCACCTTTTGCAACGTTGAATACTTTCAATGACATCTCTTATTGTGGGGGCTGTCAGGCAGGAAGTGCGAGCATGCCAACTCTTGGCGGATTACCTCAACACAGGGGGAGGTGCGTTCAAAAACCCACGGTGAGTGGATGGAGAACGGCGTGGGCGACCGGATGAGTCATCGCTCGACCGGATCGGACCAACGAGTGAGACGTGGCAGCCGAAATAGGATGGATGACTAAATTGAAGGCGTGATGATTCCAACACTCTCAGGAATGTCTCGACACGGCTGTGGAGTACGGTCAAAACCCAAGGTGGATAGACGGAAGACAGCACGAGCGACCGGACAAGCCATCGCTCAACGGAATCGGATCAGCGGACGAGGAATAGCAAGCAGAAAACCCCGGAGTAGATACGCTAATCACACACCTAAACCGGGTAGAAGTGCACACGACGTGCGAGCGGAAACCAGGGGGTGTTGTGGACTGAAACTGTGATTCAAAATCGCGAGCGCTCGTGTGGCATGGTAACTATCGAGTTGGATAATAAAGATTGTGCTTTACTGGATGTCTTCTCACTACATTATGACTTGTGTTACTGTGCCTATACAACTTTCATGTTTAAAATCTAAGACATCTTGTGGTGGATTGCCAGGCCGGAGGTGCAAGTATTCAAATACTTGGCGGAGTACCTCAGTGTAGATGGCGGGCGCGCTTACAAACCGTCAACGATCGGATGGCGGACAACGGGGGCAGTCGGATGAGTCATCGCTCGACCGGATCGGACCAACGGGCGAGACATGGCAAGCAAAATAGAATGGACAACGAAATCGGAGGCTCGGTTATTCCAATACTCGGGGAAATATCTCGACACCACCGTGGAATACGATCAAAGCCCCTTGTGGATAAATGGAGAACAACACGAGCGACCGGACGAGCCATCGCTCAACGGAATCGGACCAATGGACGAAGAATGGTAGACGAAAAACTCCCCGATAGAGGGCGCCGATCACACACCTAAACCGGACAGAAGTGCACACGACGCGTGAACGGAAACCTGGGGGTGTTGTGGACTAGAATGCTGAGCCATAAACGCGAGAGCGCGCGTAGCATGTGAACTAGCGTGTTGAACAATACAGAGTGTGCTTTATTGGACGCATTTTCGCCACAATCTTTATCATTTCTAACTGTTTGCTCTTGAAATGAAACGCTCCCCAGTGAGACATACCATTTGCTTTACTTTTCCTAGCAGTTTTAACGAGCGACTACCCAGTAAATGGCGAATTTTAGGTGTCATACTTGTTATAATACAAATTAGCTACTCTGTAGACTCGTGAGTTATTCCAAACTCTTGGAAGTTTCTGAGAAGGTTCCCCTCTCTGTAGTATCAGATAGTGTGGACATTGATTGCGAAAAGCCGTTTATTCCTTTATGCCATTTCTACATCTTTTCACTCATTGTACTACCAAATCAATAAAATCAGAATAGAGGTCCGGTCGTCATCAAGCAATCTCAATTTATTAGAAAAGCATCCTATTTAAAGAGGAACAACATTATTTAAGGCAGCTGTTGGGCGACAGGCGTTTTGGGTTTTGATTGACCCGTTCGTTGCTACGTCCCACAACATTGTGTCAAGCCACTCGGTTATTTATATCTCACACGTGTTTTGATAACTTTTTTCAGTCACCAGTCCTTACAACCAAATCCGATGTAGCCACCGATCGCTGTTTTCCATTGGTCAGCACCGATCGACCCCAATTCCGCTGGCAACAGCTTGTGTGTGAGTTTTGATTGGCTGAACATCCTCCAGACAGGAAACCGCTGCATTCCAATTGCACTACACTTCCAACAGAAGCTTTTTTCTGTTCAAAGCTAAAATGGGTGTGAACATGTTTCTTTAACGTAGTAGCGTACAAGCAATCCAGTTGTCCCGTTGTGACTAAGTATCGTTTTTAGTTTTGGTGTGCTTTCTCGATTTATTAGGTCGGATTTCCAGCGTTTTGTTTGGAACTTATGTAAGGTTATAAAACATTTGTGTAAACTTTACGTAGACCGGCATTCACAGTGGCGCTTTATCAGTACGTCTGGGGTGTGTGTGGTAAAATTGTAGACAAAATTCATTTAGATGCTTTTGTCTTTTGCATTTACATTTTTGCTATTGTAAACCAAATTCGTCTATCAAAAGTTTGCTCAATCCACTTTAATGGTTTCACGTGCCATTATGCTGCATTCCATCCGTATGCTATTTTGCCTACTTTTGCACGACAATACTAAAATGATTAACAACGTATTCTATCGTCTTTTTCAGGTTAGAATACGGGAGTTTAGATGAGGGAAATGTTAATTCCTATGTTGAAGTAATCCAATTTGTAAAACTGAGAACGCTCCTCTTGATAAAATAAAACATCAGTTTCGACTCCACCTTATAAGTGTGTGTCAGTAACTCAAATAGCATACTTGTGTATAACTTTTCGATGTATGTTTAAGAAAACATTACAGGCATATAAAATCTTTTACCAATAATATGTGGATAAGAAGAAATATTATTAAAAAACGTGGAATACTTCTGCGCAGTGTGATTTTTCGCGCTGTATATTATTTATATATTTTATCTATATTGTAAAGATATGCAATGTATATTAGATTTTGATAATCTTCTACTAAAAATGCATTCATTTATAAGACGAGTAGAAATCAATTTCTGCTTTAGTTTATTTGTAATATCTCTTTTAGAAGAAGAGTAACGAATCGTTCAATTTGTACGAGTTTTTAAATAATCTTGAAAACTGCCCTGTCTTACGACTTTACAACATGTTCTATCAACATACGATGCAAAAGTGTACTCTGGTTTTGAAAACAATGGTTTCTATCAGTTATTATACATCAAATGAACTGATTTACAAAAAGCCTATTTTTAGGGAGAGACAAAGAAAGGTATTTGATTCTTGATATCATGTATATCAGCCTACCTGGATTTCTACTCTTTCAATTGGTACCAAAATTAGAACACTTAGTGGACGTTGTCTGAGGAGGTTGTTCCCAACATTAAAAAAACTACGCTATGCGAAGCACGTCAGTGCCTCACTAACCTAAGGTAGTGATTGGTAATCCACCTAGATCATGACCAAGGCATACCACCTGATCGATATTAATTAAAAATAGTTCAAATCACAATTATTTTTATGTGCATCCTGATTTACAAGTGAATAGATGATATGAAGTTAATCGTAGTTTTCAACGAAATTTGGTCTAGTTGTGACGGCAGATTTTTTTCTGTCTAGAAGTAGCAGACCTTACTTTCCTCAACTGTTGCGCACCCTTTCCTAATGGGCTGAAATCGATTAATTTGCACCAAAAGTTTTGAACATACGGGTATAAGCTTGACTTTTTAGAATAAATAATTATTGCTACCTACCTCATTGTTCTCACTTGTTATCTGGTTAAGGATTTTGAAAATATTTCATGCTAAAAGTGACACAGTTGTGAAAGGTCCGGGCTTCGAGTGAATTTGAAGCAGCAACAGAAACAGCATGTCTAGTTAAAGTACGCAGTCTACAAGTCGACCAACCTAGTCACACCGGGGGTCAGTTACTCACCTACCCCTTCTGTTTCACGTAATCCACCAAATTTTACAGAGGACTTATTGCTCCTAAGGAATTCCTCAAGTATTTAAAGTTTCGCTTCACCACCGCCACTGTTGTACGTTGAACTTGTGTCACTACTGTTTAGTGCTTAAGAATTCATGTCAAAGGAGTTGACTGTCTCGTCCAGCTGGCGGATTTCATGAAGCAATGAAACGACTGAACGACTGAATTTAAACGTGATAGCTTTTTGCTCCATGTATTGCTTGATATCTCAGTTGGTAGAGTAATTGTCCTGTTTAGATATACTGTTTCTGTCGCTGATTCGAACCCGGCTGAAGCTCAGGTTTTTGGCAGTTGGGTTTCTTCCAAATTAGATAATCTATCAGAACTTATTATTGCTAATATTTTGATCACTGGTATTATTCAAATTTATTGACTTAGATGAAGCTTTTTCCAGCCAGTGTCCTATCATCCTACCATGTGTTATTTTTTCATATAAAACATAGAAAGGCATGCAAATGTATTAAACTTATTTTGCTACTGAACGCACCGTTATTGTCGAGGATGATTGCGTTTGATTAGATCTAACAAGAAATAAATGTTTCATTAATCATTGTTTTGATGTTCAAATGGTGAATGTCTGTCCTTATTGGCAGTGTTTGCTTTGTGCGTGTGAATTTTCAAAAAACGACACATATACACTCATGTTATCTTGGAAATCATTGTCTCATTTAATACGTTTTTAGCACACAAAGGGTATATAAGTTATGAGAGAGTTATTTGGTTCATATGGGGCTAGTGTTGTCATGGATGATGACCAATATTCCTGCCAAATAATTGGAACTTCTAAGTATGGTGAAAATCCTTGATCTCGCTGAAACTGTTGAACAGTATTTAATATACTTCATAAGAAATCGTTAAAATTTAGCAAGTCCCCGATTAATCACCAGTGCGTTTATAATCGCCGGGGAGTTACCAATGGAAGTTAACCAGTATTCTCTGTCTTCTATCGTGGAAGTCCAACAATTTAAACACTATTCACAAACGAAAGCGGTTAAACCGTCGGGTGTGCCGATTCGATGTTATCTCATGGTCAGCATGACGTTTTCGTTAAAACATGACCAGTGTCGAATGCTCTACTGTGACGAAAATATTATATTGCTTTAACAAGTGAGGAGTTTGCCTCTAGCATTTTGTTTTTTCGAAAAAGCTGCCAGATAAGTCTCAGATAAGTCTTTGTCCGATTTCGTCCCCCATTCAAGTTAAATTAGTGAACTGGCTGCCGCACATTATAATAACCGCTTAAAGTAAACATTTGCGTAACATTTGGTTTATTCGGATGATTAGTTCAGACACTTCTAAGTATTTGAGGTGCATCGTGTCTGGGCTGGGGGTCATTTTCTGAACACAACAGAACCGATCCTACTGCTACCAATTTTCACAGATACTTTTGGTTGAATTGACTGACCGGAATGTAATAGATCTCAATTCCGTGTCTTCATATTGAGATGAAGTCCTAATCGTCACGTCATTGATCAAAGGTGAGCAATATTTACAAACTAATGTAACTAAGCGTTTGCATATAATAATTCAATTGTGCCTAATTAAGTTCATTGACATAGCGTTCAACACAGTTGTCTCAGAAAGGACAATTACTGCTGATGAACTCTAAAGAGGGAGAAATTGTAGGTTATTGCTTTGTTTCAAAGGTTACTGATTGACAAGTGAATGGTAATATGTCAGTTACGATTAATTGTTCGGACCAGATGTTCACTTCATATGGAACTAAATTTGCATAATCATGTTTAGTTACGCATACCTACTAAGTGCGTCAGTAAGCTACTGACCGCCTCACATGAGATGATTCGTTAGCGCACAGGCAACACATGCTTACACAATACACTAACCAAGTCAGAGATTAGGGATTCATACCGAAAGGACCTATGTGAATGCAAGTGATGTACAATTTATGAGTCAAAACAATTGACTGACGAAAACCATACTCTTGAACAAACCACTGACCATGTAATATAATTAGTCACCTGATATAGTTCATTTAGTAACATGACTACGGGTACTTCAAACAGGACAAGTTAGGAACTGCTGATTTAAAAGCTTATCGTGCAACTGTTTGCCGTATTAGTTTTCAAAGACTTAGAAAGTGGCGATTTACGTCAGACAATGAATTGACAACGAGGCACTGTGGGCACTAACTTACCAAAATTGGGTTACCATACTAAGCGACTCAAATGAATCTCACGAAGTTCGATATTACTGCACTGAGAGTCTCTGTTTTAGTTCATATCAGATTAACAGAGTACCAGATGTTGTTGAAGTATTCTTCGCACGGTCGTTCAATTCGCACATGTAAGGAGCTTTCCAGAAGCTTAGGCGATTTTCTTATTTCAATTTTGGTGACAAATCTGTTCCAATACAAGAAATTAGTACAAGAGAATGCTGACGAAGTATTTTTACATCGGTAGTAAAGGTTCAGGTTCAAAAGTCCTTAATAATAACTTTTGTTTCCGAAATAAGTTTGGAAAGGGTGTCAATTTTTTGCAGTGACTTATGAGAAATTTTGTTGCTATCTCAGCAGCATATTTAGTTAAGCGAATTTTCAAACCAATTTCTCTGACAGTGTACAGACATGAAACCAAATTTCAAATTACTGAACGCAATCAACTTAAACTTCCTCCAAGTGACTTCCAGACTACTGTTTATAAAGTGATATCACCGAACCCAGCCCGTCGCCTATGCCGTTATTTGGGCATCTGTGAAGTGTTATGATGAACTGTGCTGGACGATATACTTGAGGGGTCTTGTTCTAAGCGTAATACTCGTATAATGCATATGAAGCAAAGGTGGCGATTATGATAAGCCCAGGAAATTGAAGGGATTATTGGCTGTTTTGGAACAACTGGTTTGCCTTACCAAAAATCGATGGTGCCCGACTGACTAACAGCAGTGTCGGTCCGAAACTGTATAATTCATTTTAGTTCTTGCAACCATAGGCCACAGGTATTTGAATTTACAAAATCAAACCCGGTTCTAATGGTCGCTACTGAAACAACACTCTGCTGTGATCCGTTTCATCCTGATCTGGACTCATTCATTTGAAAGCAAAACAAACTGGCATCAGTTAGGTCAGTTGCTGATGCTCTCATTCACTCATGCACTCATTACGCCAGTGTGGCAACCATTGTTGATAGTTATTCAAATAACAGCTCACCTGGGACAGCCAATCCAAATCTTCCAATTTTACACTAAGATAGATTAAACTCAAAATTGCCACGACGTATTTGACTGGTTTTCAAGGAACAAGCAAACATTGCTGTTAAACAAGGATGGTGACCAAAGGAGCAGAGTCCATTTTTGGAAACAAACGCAGCTTATTCTATGCAATACAACCCCAAGGAGTTCGGATTATGGACAACAATCAATATTGTTAAGTACCAATCAAAAATCTCGGGTTTATCTAAGAAATTCCAAAATGCCACGTGGTTTTCATTGAGTCAAACAGAACATACCCTCAGGAATATATCAAAAATCTTTGGCCAATTGATTTTGAAAATTAGGTCATTTGAAATGGATCGTGTAATATTGTCGTTTGAAAACTGTCGGTAGTTTGTTTGTGATTAATCGCGTTTTCCATTTGGCAAGAGGCAGTTAAGCAACAGGTAGTAAAAAACATTCAGCATTGGTTGAACGAACGTTGTTTTTGAATTGTACGAATAATCTTTTGCTTACTGTGGTTACCAAAGAGTACCAAACGTGTATAACATGTAACAAAATACAATATGGTTTCAGAGTTTCGAAAACTCAATTCTTGTATTTATTTTCATTCTTGTTTTTTATGTAGGTTCACGAAGGGAAAGTAATTCGATCTATACGGTTTGTCCGGCATCCCATAGGAGCAGTACTTCGAGAACTAACGAACCAGACAAAGGTTTCTTGAAAGATTCACCCAAGGGTCATAAAGGCCGCTGTCACAATCGGAAGGGTAACAGCTGTTGGACATTGTGTGGCTCTCTGACTAGAAGCTGGAGTAAATGCAAGCAACATTCCACAAGGAAAACTACACCGACTGGTCCAAAAAACTCCCCACTTTTGTGTAAAAGTCAGCTTGATTCACCACGAACTTTGGCGAATGATCAACACAATTTATGCGCTTTAAATAATCGACCCAAAAATTTCCGTCTGGGTGAATTTTTCACGAGAAAAAATGGTTCATCCGCTTCATGTCGAACTCCAGATGCGTTTTCTAACAGTCCTAGGGTTGCTTTTGCACAGGAATCTTCTACTTCAGTTGCCCTTCATATTGCTAATACCCAACACATTGGTGATCCTATTATTTTGAGGTCAGCTACCTCCTCCGTCGACCAGTCACGTGATGTGATTGTAAAACATTCCAGATTGGACAATTCCACCCAGATGAATGTCCCGGTCACCAACTCAGGTATTGTAAACCCTTCGAGTATAAATAGCAAAAGCTCACAGACAGTCACTGGTAGTCCTGAAATGATGGCTATTAATACTGTAAATGAAAAGAACGAGCAAAATGCCACTTTTCAGTGTGACCATACAAACCTAACATCTTCCATAGAATGTTGTGAAAAACGGTAAGTGCCAACACAGTATTTGGATAAATTTTATATTTGCTCCGGTTTTATATTTTGGTTAAATCGCACATGTGGGAGCATCCAGCAACATGTGAAAAGTGTGTACGTTCACTTTTTTCGCCTCTCATTTATGTACATCGGGGTGTACAATCCAGCAATTAGTCCTTTTTCCGGTGAGCAAAGTGGGTTATCCGTGTTTATGAAATTAAATTATCACTTTAACCAGTACGTCAAAAATTTGTTTTAGGCGCATGCTATCCTTAATATAGAAAGGTTTCAAACAACTGTAAAAGCCAATTCCGAAAACATGCTCGTTCATATTACCAGCAACAGTACACTAATGGTTTGTACTCGCACTTTATAATAAGTTTGCACTGGAGCTATTTCTTGTTTGGGAAACTTTCAACCAGTCATAGCTGGAACACAAGATACTGCAAGCGGGCATGCGGTTGAACGGCTGGTAATGATCAGCTGCCACGTAGAAGTTTTATGCAGAAGGTGATGAATAAAACACGTTGTTTGGACGCAGTTCGGAGTTAAACGGCCGGATCATTTACGTCAAGTTTGTAGAACGTACCAACCGACGGTCCGACTGAAACATTCCAAACTTGTAACCGAACAATAATGGTCAACGTAAATACTACTGCTTCTCCAAAAAATGACAGTGTTTTTTCAATAAACTGAAAATGTTTATTTTTGCTTAAATCGCTGTTGTTCTGATTTTCTGGGCATAGTAGCTAATTGCATGACAAAAGTGGTCATCGCTTAGCCCTGAAAACAATTCAGGTTGGATACACTGACATTTTACTTCTGTTAAACATAACTTATCAACTTCTGTACATCCACAACCTGTAAAAATAGAAAACTGTTGCAAATGAGGACAAACAGTGCTAGGAAGATGGCTTCATTTTACTTCCACCCCTCGCTGCACTTTGAGTTTTACAAGATGGCCAACTTATCCAAACTGTGATAACATTCAATTTACTTCACCCGATTAGCTAACTGTTCTCTAATGTCTATAATCGGAGTGTGAGTGAGAGACAAAATTTCAGCCTGAGAAAAAATAAGATCTACTATTCTCAACCTACTAGTGGCTGCTTTCATTTCACTCTGTCCACCTCGTCGGTTGACCGCCTCACATTTTATTTCAATGATCTATGGTTGCACAAGTGATGCAGAATGTAGAAAATGATGAAAAAGCTTTAATAAACAACCTGATTTTCTCATAGTTTTTGGGTAACTAATTGAATAGATGATACTGCTCAACCATCTGTGTCAAAATTTATGTTCTGAAATCAGCTTTGCATTATCTATCATTCCAACTGATTTGTGAACACAAAAATCTGTGTATTCTTGACCCAAAATACCACGGTTTGCAACAGTAGTTTGAACCAACAGTAATTGCACAGTTGTGAACTCGTCCGTTAAAAAAGAACAGACATTTGTAACGTGCAGAAACACCGCCCTTGATTTAGAAAAACAAATAAGCTTCCTCTTAAAAAATGTAATACCACATGCAGTATATACTTATCAATAATGTGAAATAAGACGCCCCTTGTATGTTGTAGTTTCCTTTACTGTTCTAAACTTTGCGTCCGTTTGTTTGCCACGCAATGCTCGAACGGGTACCTTCTGTCTGGATACGTTGAGTATAAACGCATAGTAAACTGAACGAATGGTATGCTCATCCTTACAGAATAATGGTTCCATGCTACCGAAACAGGTAGTTTACCGAAACGTCAAAACGGCCATGGACAGTCGAAACTTTAAGCAATCTTCACTTACAGGCCTCATATATAATGAAGTATTGATGAAGTTGAGAACGATTACTGTACATCGCTTAATTTACCATTACCAGTCAGTTAAAGTGACTTTTTGGAAGATATTTTATAACAACTGAAAGTTAGTCAGCTTAAACCCACACTTAATTTTTCTAATATAAAATATTATCAAATGGTCCAGCTGACTGGACAATAGTTCGAACGGGTTCAAAGGTCACTCTTGACTTGACTACTTACAATGGAAAAAAACTGAATGCGGACTGTCCATTTGAATGAGGCGGTCACATGCTGTACATAGAAAGGCAATCCAATGACAAATGTCGGATGACTTAGAACCTCTCAAGGTCAAAATGACAATAAATGTTTTAGTCCACAAAGTCAATCAGACCATTGTAACCTAAGTGACCGTTTTGTGTTTGAACAGGTAACCCAGAGCAACGCCTGACATAATTAAGTCAGGCTGTTAGCAAAATTCCCATGTCACTCCGACCTAGGCGGGGAAGCAGTGGAAAACGTTCTTCAACCGGTGTCTGCTAAAATGATAAAGACAAAATTATGATAAATATGTATTTGATGTAACATACAACATTGCAGTGATCATATAAAAAGTCAATGCGATATTTGCCACTAAGTATTCGAGAATTTGACTAGTTTCAAGTTGAACCTCAAGCATTTTTAATCGTAGCGTTTGAGTTCTGGTAGACAACTCACCCAAACTTTTTCGAAAAGAAGTCTCCCTTCCGAACAAGCTAAATGTAAAATCTATCTGAATGCGCAGACTGCGGTCAAATTTTTGTAAAACTTAGAGTGATTTATGGATAATCGCAAAAAAGTAATCGGCTACATTGCGATTCACGATTATTTAAGTTTGATTCCTTTTTTGGAGACAGCTGTCAAAATGTGAATTTGCATGACTAATAGCCGGGAAGATTTTTCTCCACATTATCAACTGAATGTTACAAAGCAGAAGAACAGAAAAGGAAAAATAATGACCAGCGACGGAACTGAGTTCAAAAGTGGACATTGCTGCACCGTTCTTCAAACGGTCGGAACATTAGTGTTCACCTTTGTGTTCAGGAAGAATCGTCTGTGAATCTGATGGTACCAGTAATAACGACCATTTGAAGAACGACACAGCAATGCCCACCCTTTACTTCAGTTCCATCTTTGGCTATTTGTTTTTCATTTTCTTACTTCTTATCCCATAGCACTCAAGTGATAATCAGTGGATAAATTTCTTCATTTGTTAGTGCAAGGTCACATGTTGACTGTTGTACCACATTTATTTTGAGAAAAATCCCATTTTGAACCTAGAAAACGACAATCACTTTCCATGATATTGGTGAGATCTAGCTGAAATTTTGCTACTTTTTATAGTTTTGTTCACGTATACTACTGAACGCAGTTAGTGTAACCAATTTTTCTAGAAGGCTTCTTTCCAATTCTTCCTGCAAGCGCATTCATGGGTTTAAACTGGTTGATAATTTTCACATTTCACTAAATGCAATCGGAGTGATGTGTCCAGTCGTGATATTTTTTCCTGTTTCAGACTGGAACAATTGTATGATCGATTACTTTCGCTGCAGAGTCCCACTTCCACACATTCGCCGGAGGTCCCCCATCGGATCTCGCCGGGTTGTGTACCTCATTCCGAAGACTCAACACTTGCGTTTACTTCCCTGAATCCGCCGGAGAAACAAATAGGTGACTGTCCATCTACAGACCTGACTGACGTTGAGCATCGGATAAATGAAGTCTCCGAAAAGCTCAGCCAACTGAAATGTTATGTTGAGGTATCTGGTCGTGATATTCACGCTAATATTTACCTATTATTTTATAAACTAACAAACAAACAAAATAATTATTAAAATTTAAGGATACTTTAGAACATTTTGCTTCTCATTCCGTTAAACAAAACTCTCTTGAAAGTTCACTGTAAGGTGCACTTTGTAATTGGTTTCCTAGCACTGTCAAACAAATTTCAAAAGTGTTAATTGTTGTAGCTTTTCGTTTAAAGATGTGCGGTTTCAACTTTTCGGTTCACCAACAATTCCCAGATTATAAGTTCTGGCGTGACAAAAATGTAGGACAAACCAAGGTCACTACTTGCTAAGAGCTGTCTTTGTTGGCCATATATATATAGAGGAGAAGATAATGCGACGATTGATAAAGTTAATTTCACAAGTTCCAGTAAATCCAATGACCAGTACCACATTTTTTAGTGAACAGGTACTCGGACTATAAGTTGACACATATTGACAGTAAGTAAATTCAACTGCTTGACACAATTAAGCCTAAAAATTCGAACTGGCCAGAAACGTTCATTCACTATGTTGCCGTTTACAACCGGACATTTACTTATAGACCAATAAAAGTGACTGACTAATTTTAGCCTTTCAGTAAAGTAACTGTAAAACGTAAGAAGATTAGGTTTCAGTAGGTTTATTGTTTGTTATTGCGGAGAAATGCAGGTTCTTATTTCTTACTTGTCTAAAACTGGAAGCATCAATATTTTGTTGTACATAAGTCATCACGTCAACATACATATTTTTTGTCAAGCGACCTTAGTTTTTAATAAAAGTCAGAGGTACATTTTCTTCCAGTTGCCTACTATTATTTTCTGATATAACACACCCTCATTAGAAGGATTCCATTAAACAGCGAAATTCGCTGAGCAACGTTGTCCGCACCTATACAGAATTTTATTACCGTTGATAAAACAGTAATTATTCACTTTACTGACAGCTAAGTGTTTTTAGGGTTGATTCTATGTATATGATCTTTCCGGACTAAAATCAGCCTTTTTTTAGGCTCGCTGTATTGCAACATTTGTCTTGTTCAGTATGAAAAGAAATAGTGAACATAACAGCAATTGATTAATCTTCTGCCTCGAAAATAATTTGCATCTGCACGCAACCGATCGTTTTGCTTTTTTGTTTTATTGGAGCAGACAGGAAACCACAAATCAAGTTATATTCTAACTCAACAGCCTTATTCTAAACTGTCAACCAGTCATCGTAATGGAGAACTCGCACTCATTTTTGGACACCTTAGATCACTGAACTACAGAAACAGAGGACCTGGCCTATCTGTACTACTAAGCCAGTTTTTATTCACATAGGACATTTTGATGGTTTGTCTGTACGGGTTTATTTTGAGCTGTATCGATGTTAGATATTAATGTCGTATTCCTCCGTAGGCTACAGATCGAAAATTGGTATTTATGAAAAGTGAATCAGCCTTAGGAAACGATGTTTTCCTTCATTGTTGACTTTTAAGAGGTATCATTTCGACAGTGGACTTCCCGCCGTTCCAATTGAGGCCTTTTTCAATGAGGTTGTCAACTTTATAGGGGTACCTTGTGGGGCAGAGTAATATATAGCTTATATCTGGTAGTCAGTTACACTGTTAGCAGCATTAATTAGATAATTGACGGATGAAGACAAACTTAACTTTTAATGAGTGTTTTAATCATCATACCACTATTTTGTTGATATCCTTCTTTCAGAATTACAAGTTACTGAATTATTAGTTTAACCTTGATATTCTAATGAATATGCGCACAGTATACTATGAATTGACGAATCTCTACACACAAATCAACTTCACTTTTGCTTTGGTCGGCCATCGTCGTAACTTGTGTGAATAATGGCATAATATGAGATATGAAAATGTCCGCCGACATCTGTCTCGAGCGTCGTATTAATCACAAGTTAGTTGGCAGTTCCAGCAGTTCGAGAAAATTCTGACAGCTTCCTTGATATCTAAAGACGTGCATGTAAGGCTGACATTTCATAGTGTCTGTCAAAACTGCTGTTTAACACTGATGTGTCATATATGACCTATGAAGACTGGCCAAGGAATTTTGGTGAGGTGGGGGAAAATATCAGTAGAAGACTCAGTCAGTATGACATTTTTACCAGTAAACATGTTGACGTAACAGACAAGGAAACTATCAACGGTGATCAAGTAAATGCTCCCTTGAAACTGGGATAAACGTTCCCTCAGGCGGCTACAATCCTACTGCGATACTCACTTTTGGCTTATAATCATAAGTCAATGCTGTACTGTGGCTTCGGATTTGAAATTAAAACTGCCTGCATTGATTTGTTCGCATACGTTATATTAACGGATTTTCCCATCCGCGACATCTTATTATAATCAAAGCACAATTCACAGTTCTTTACACCTGTTGCATTCCAGTAACTTGCCCCGCAAAGTTCTTTCAGAATAAATCATTGGACAAGAACTTCCATTTTTGTGTGCCCATCATTGATCATCAAACGTATGAAAATGTCCACCAATCATGTGACTTCACCCTGACTGGTGGGTGCTGCATGTGAGATTATCTGTTGGCATTTAGAAGAGCGTTATCCTTTTCCAGACTCTAAGGAAACCTAGATTCTACTCACAACTGAATGTGACAGCGTTTAAATGTGATATTTCGGCATCCTCTAATGTGAGGTGAATGGGGCGACGGTTAACAAGATTGTTTTATGAATACGCTGATGAGCTTCAAATGTCCGTTATGACGAGAATGTGCACTACCAAATGACCTAGTAAACCGAAATTGGAGGTTGGCGTTTTGTTTCTAAAACACACTGACTGGAAGTCTATTTGTATGCAAAAACTGCAGTTAACACTCCGTAGAATTCAATGTTTACAAACAAACTCCACAACTAATCAATTCTATGTGTAATTCCTTCTGAAAGAAAAGTCTAAGGTGTATGAAACGGACATACGGTTTTCCTTCTTGAATACTCAAGTGAACCGACTAGTTAAGACCCTGTAATAAAAACGAATAAATGAATCACAAGATGTATGTTTTAATGTGTTGACAAACGTTTGCATTATACAGTTTTTATAAAAATGTACTTATGTTTCATTGTTACTTGTTCTTACATGTTATGAACTACTCACCTCTGGTTAGTATTTTTGGCGACAGTTTACTGTGTAGTATTTTTAAGTGCTGATCCGTAAAGTGTTCAAAATTCCGTTCCCATAATGAACGAGATGAAAGTTTTGTTTTGATTGTTACTTACTGATTGACTAGACACAACGTTGAAACAGTTTTGATTCATTCTCGCTAACATCGGCGAGGACATCTTTATGTTCGCGCACATTACCAGTTAACCCAGTGTGAGTTATTTACTTCCTGATAACTTTTATGAGTACCTCGAGTACTTTTCTTATGTTATTATTGTACTATACGTTGGACAGTATATAACAATCGCGTAATCTTATGGGTAATTATGTATCCGAAAATATCTGGCGTATGTTCAATACTTCTAATGCATGTTAAAATCGACCCACATAGCATATGGTCTATTGATCAATCTACTTGGTACCCTTTTCCATTGATCCACCTGCGTACTCAGTCGTATGCGTATTTAAGCTGGCTCGGTGTGGCTCACATTACTCCATACAACAATCACGTGTTCACTCCCGGACGTCGAGCTCCGCCACCAAATCCGCAGCTGTCGATTATACGAAAATCCGATATTGAGTGTCAAGCCATAATTCACGAATATCACAAATTATGGTATGTTAACCAGGCTGTACACAAATTTGTTGTATGCAATTTAACTAAGATGTTCGTATAAATCGTTTACATAAAATCGGTGGTATATTCCACGTATACCACATATTTATGGGGTTTTGATTATCTCTTGTCATTTAGAATTTTCAACGGAAGCACTTATGGTGGAATTTCGCATTGAAAATGTGTTGTTCTTACGCGAGTGGATTTGGAGTTGATTTACTAGTCACAGATTTTTAAACACAGTTGACATCATTTTCAGTCTGCGCTTATCGTGATCGAAATAATGAATATTTGAATACGTGACATTAGTCTCCTCACGCTTGGTCATTAGCTAACACTTGTGGACTGATGTCACCATTTTATAAGCTCATGAGGACTGTGACTTGAGGATAGGATACAGTATTGAAAGCGAAGGTTCTTTCTTTTAGTTCATAACCATCACATAGTAATTTACTCAGCTCTTCCACAGCGTTTCACACTTTAACAAGAGGGTGGTTTTCTAGACTCAATGTTATGAGGCCTGTGCATGACGACAAAAAAATGGTTGAAAATGGCCAGCAAGTGTTGGTCTTAAATAAAATCAGCCCGTGTTTTGGCTGAAGATTAGAAAAACAAAAGCAGGCGATATTCCACCTAGATATTTTCAGTTCAGACTAACTATAGAAACCTAACCTAACGCCATTTTGACTATATTGATTAAGGACGATTTTGTCGAGGACTTCGGTTGAAAAGCTTTTGATTACAATCTACGCGATATATTTTTTGTAGGATGATGGGGTGCTTCTGAATTTTTGATGCAGACCTACAGCTATCAAACTGGTTTAGTGATTACAGATAGGTGGAACGCTTGTTCCCACAACTCCACAATGTCTGAAACGGATTATAACTTTCCTATGCACCAAGTGCATTTCTACATTGGTTGCTCATTGCAGGGTTGGTTTTATTCAGTAAATGTTCACCAGGTCATCAGAACTATATTTGGCCACGGAAATTAACACAACGTCTGAATGGCTGAAACCTTTATACATCACCTGTGAGACAATGCCATTTGACCATACTGTGAATGGGAGTAGGCATGGTGTTAACGAATCACCGACAACACTAATATTTGGTTTTCAGATCCTTACACGGTTACGTCGTAGAGCTGGCGATAGAAGTATGAGGATGAATAACAAATGACAGTCTGAAATTTGCCTATGAAAGTCTTTGTAAAATTTATGCAAACTTTTTCGGTGAACAACATTGAGGATAGCGTAAATTAGTTGCTTTTAATTGGAAAGGTGCTTATGATTACTGACGGAAAAGTCATGAACAATTTACAGTTATTTTTGCTCTCCCTATTGCTAAGATACTGATGGCTATTTCTCCTACAATGCAATTAGTCTAGCTTTGTTGAGATACGTCACTTTTTTGGCTTAAGCTGTCAGGCATTTCGCCGTAGGACTTAACTTGAGACAAAGTATAAGCGTAGATTACTGACAGTAAGTACACATACGTGTTCGGTTTACCTCTGCGTTTAAGCGACTTCGAAGTTGTGAATCGACCGGATAAATCGAAATTACCCTCATATTAGGGACTTACAAAAATCCTTGGAATTCAGTACGAAGGACGTTGCACCAGAATTTGGGGAAGGATGAAAACTGGATCAATTCACCCATGCCAAGAACAAAACTTTCTGTGTTCTTCCTCACTTTCTGCCTTCTAACTTGTAGCAAATTGACGAAGTATACCGAATACAATAACCGTAGTAGTGACTGGGATTAAGCAAATCTATTTCGATTTTCAGAAATGCCCCGGACTGACATCTTGAGCGTGAGAATTACTATCGAGTGAACCTTACAAAGAGGGGCGTATTCTGTCAACCGCAAGAGTTAAGATAATTGGTTCCAGACTCTTAATAATGCCCAGAAAATGTTGTAGTCCGATTGCAGAAGGTCATTTGGGCCAGGATCCGTATTTCGCCTGAGAAACAGAAATGTGAAAGCAAACCTCGCTAAACATGATCTACTTTCTAATCTGAAAGTCGGTCAGTAATTCACGGTAACTGACTTATTGGATGCAGTTGAACGGAGACAAACGCTGCTTGCTATGAATTTCTGTCTCATCAATAGTGATGGGGAACGAATCAACCTGATACGATAAGGAATCTATCCAGGAAGCGTAAACACTTCAATAATATGAATGATCAATAAAGTCGGATATCGCGAATAATTTTTTGAATTTTACAGTTTCTATGTGGAGAAGATTGTACGTGGTACATACACTGCATAATGCAATCTTTTCATCCCCTCAATGGCATAACTTTTGTTCAATCATGACCGTTTTTGTTGTTCATAATGATCAATCTGAACAATTGACAACTGGCAATCAAGCGAAAATTTTGGAGGATGACTGTATCAAATAAGCAATTGATATTCCAACAAACGATAAAGCATGTAGGAAAAGCATTGGATAATAGGATTCTAGTTGTGGGATTTATCAATGTTTACTTCCAACCTATATCTGAACCTTCAACCTATATTATTTTTGATGTTGAGTAATGTGAATTACCAGGTTACTTTGTGGTGTTCGCCTCAAACATTCAAACACAAGCGCACGACAAGGGTGTCCCCGGTTTAATTGTTCATATTGCAAACAGTCCTACTGGGACGGTGGGTTTTTCTATTTACTTAACAGGTAAGATCTACTTAAGTTTGGTTATTTTTTTATATAACATTAACGGAAATAACGGAGGTTTATGCTGGCTTATTAAATCTCCATTACTTGCGGAGTGAGGATGTCATTGAACTATACATTTTATTATCTGGCTAGAAAAAAATTTAGTCCGTACAATTACTTAGTATCTGTCGGAATAATCGCACCAAGAGAATTATCGATTGTCAGCGCTTAACCAAAGAAACCTCGATTAATCGGTCACATGGTCAGATAACAAAGAGGCCAAATGTATGATTGTTACATTATGTATTCCGTATGTCAGCAGAGTAGCCAACACATTGGACATTATTCTTCCGCGCGGTTACCCGCCAATGACGTGGCCATGGACTTTGAACACCTGACAGCCTCCACGCGTAGAACATCTGGGTGTCGCCTGAAATGTTGCACGTCACATGTCAACTCACATCATCGTGGCTCGAGTCACAAATTGATAGCAATGATGAATAAAGGATTGTAACTTATTCTGGAGCTATGCTACTACGTAGACAAGAACTCAACTTTCACCGTATTATTATTTATATCACCATCATCCTCATCGTCGTGGACAAGAATATATCAGTGGTTCTTGTTGACAATTAACTGCTACAGAACCATGAAAAAAAGATGAATTTGTGCGAGAGGTAAAAAGACAAAAGAGAGAGAGGAAAAGGACCTAATTAACAAGGTTACCTACGTCAATATCTAAACACTCACCGTGAAGGTGCCTACACCTTGCAAAACAAACAACCTAGGTGTGCAAATTTTTCTGTAATTATGTTTCGTATCGTTTGCACCGCTACGGTATATGTACATCATGTTCACTGATGAACGGGGATCGTATGATACGGGTATTGTTTCCGTTTCTTAAAGCTTTGTTTCTCCCAAGTAGTTTTGTTCCTGATTGAGTGGTAAGCACCATAGTTTTACTTCGCCGGTCAATTATGCAGGGTAGTACATTCAGAATTATTTCCGTGCTTCTAGAACAACGTAAAAATGAGTGAGGAATCCACCTGACCACGAACAATATCAACAGCTCATGCGTGGGTGCAATAAAACAAAACGACTAAGAAACTGTTATTGTCTTCAGATCAAAAAGTTGATAAGTGAAAGATGAAAACTATTGTCCAAAAACCTGATCTTAGTGGTAAATGGCAAACAAGCAATGAGAAACAAGGCAAACAATGACAAACAAACATTCACTAAAATGGTGAATTGTGCAGAAATCTACAGAGAATTTGTAACAGTAATATAGAACACTGTCGTTTGAAACAGATTCCAAAGGAATGAGCAAATTCGATGTTAGCAAATTTCACCAAGGAACTCTCCCACTGACAGACCAAGCTGCCGTAAAATATGAACAGAGGCGCTGGTTCCTACCGAGAGAAGTTGTCTAGCAAAAGAATGGGCATTTCCAGAAAAGTTTTGATCTACGGTTAACCAAAAAATTAGCTTGTGACTTACTTATCTTGCACATGGAAACAGGCGGAGACCGGTTGAAGTGACATAACTTTGAAGCAAACGTGATGACATAATCACCGCAGTCATTGACTCAATTGCGAAGTTTAAGTCCACAGACGCGTCAACATCAAAATGAAAGAATTTGAAACGGCCGAATTATACTGATACACTAAATACGATGGATATGCAAGGCAGAAGAAGAGATCCAGTAAATGAACGCACCAAAAAATTTGAGAATATAAAAAAGGACACCATTGTCGAAAGCGGATACAATGGGAACAGAAATTACATAGTTTTAATATAGAATGATCCAGGGTAACAAGAGAAAACTTAACTGGAGAAGCACTATGTACATTGTCAGAAACGTCTTGGAAAGTGTTCTGAGGTACTGAGGTGGAGCTACAGTCATAAACAATTGCAGGCTTCAAACAATCATTTTGAAGGGGCATGTCAAAAATGAACATTAAATAACCAAATGTTTGTACTGACTGAATATAACGGCACAAATTTCAGAGTTGTACTTAAGGGTTCCTTTATTGGGGAAGGGTAGATTGTTGTGAGTTTTCAAAAGATACCGTGTTTGAGGGGAACGTCAACAGCACTCAAAAGGGTCCAAATATATAAATATGATTCTACGAGGTAGGACAGGCCGTTTCACCGTAAAAGTCGGATTACACCAAATGTAAAACCATCATTCCAGGCAAATCCTCAACTATTGCTACTATTGTTACCCAAAGTTTTTTGACGCAATTCGTTTGACTGGTGAACAAACGAATCATTCATTCAGTCCTGGGATTCTTCTGAAAGGTCCACAATCGAAGGCACCACAAACAATCCACGCTCATCGAACGAAATGGTGGTAACTTATAAACAAAAGCGTCACGAGACTACGGGGAGCATATTGTTGTCCACATGACAAAAAACTTTGAGATGTTTCACAGGTGACTGCATTCATTAGCTAATCATTTCAGTTTAGGTGAAAATTTCGTTTAGTATACACAACGGAATATAATGAGATGGAAACGGGAATTTGCGTGGTTTACTAACATTTTTTGAAATCCACATGTATTATATTGTTTCAATACTCCAATAAAATAGCTAATCACTCGTGTATGATCCGGGAATAGGCTCACAATAAGTCACCGTCGTGTATTATGTATTTTGTCCCCAGAATATGTGTACTTTTAACCAGTCGTGACAATATTTGGAGGAGCGGGAAAGTCTGGTTAAGCTGTAGGACGTTAAAGGGATACAAGACTAATGGCTGCTTATACACTCACGCAACAACACACTTCCACAAAGAAACGTATAATGCTAGTTTTGTTTGTGTCGTTGCTTGTCAGTAACATGTATACCTGCCATGGCAAGAGTTTGAATTCCGATACCATTTCAATCAATTTCACATTGCTGGTCACATTAAACCTGATAAAACAGACATGAGCAGAATTTCAGCCACGTTCGTTTGCGGGTGGCACCCAATGTGAGCGATTGCCTTGAAAGTGAATTCAGAACGGCCCTGATAACGTCAGTAATGACCTGAAGCTTGACGAATCTCATCACTTTGAAATTGCACAGGTGTAATTTTCTATTCAACATTCTGAGTACCAACAGGATTGCCACATTGCTCTTCAGAAGCTAAGTATACACCTTGCTTCGTGAAACAGGGAGACAACCACAAATATAGTACCCACATAGTATTGGCAAGAATGTGGGTAATTTTACGCATATGAAATGAACATTGGAAAAGATTGTAGTTCTGTTCTAACGTACACCTTTCAACTCAGTCCACTTCCGACAACCACCGCTGTGCCAGTCTTACTTTGCGTTATATTTGAAACCATTGTGATGTGTTGCTTACAAAGACCAAAGGATAAGGGAAGCTTAGTTCAATTATTCTTGATGGCTGCATAGTAACCTTTATGTAAATTGAGTCGGAATCATCTCTTACGATTGAGAAACTCGTGTCGCCGTTGGCCATCTTATCCTGAGCTCATTTTTACGTAACCTACATCAGGTGAATTCATGATTCACCAATGTGCCTACCAAATTCCAAATCAATTTCGAATGCTCCCGCTTTTGTTAATCTGCATGCCGAACCCTTCAAAATTGTATTGTCCCAAGTTAACTACTAAATACTGTACACTGAATTGAAGGACAAGCGATTATTGACTACCGTATTCCTTCATGATTGTGGTGGTATAAACATGACAAATGATGGCGGATGTGGAGATATATATCATCCTGTCGGTGACTAATTGATGAATAGACCAATGTCTTCTGATTTCCATGTAATTGATCACCAACTAATATAATCGGACAATTTCGTCATTGCATCCTCAAATGCACAATAGATCAACAAATGAAAGTATTCGCACAAAGTGTTTTCTATGAATGCTGAACTGGATTTAGTAGACTACACAGAATGAGAAATGACTAATCAATTTCCGAACCGGTCCGCTGATTAAGACAGTGTTCAACATTAAAGCGGTCTTGATACCACAATTATTGAAAATTGGTCAAGATGTGACTGCATGGTGAAATGTCTCTCGTAAAGGACAGGGAAGAGATCAAATCAATCTCGTCAAAAGTGACGTACCATGTTGTCAGGAAGAACGCAT
>JTDE01000972.1:97398-108848 GCA_014338405.1 Paragonimus skrjabini miyazakii | reverse complement strand
GTTGTGATGAATAGAACAGAACGGTTAATTAGTATGCCACTTAACTGAGAACCTGTAATGATAACCTGTAATGCATAACGTTCGTTCCATAAGAATGAAAGCTTTCTAGGCTGAAGTGAACGTGAAGCACAGAAAAAATTCTTTCCAATTGTTGAACCTAACGGTACCAATCCACTAGAAGTACGCTCTTGACGGACTGAATAGACAGGCGTATATTCGAATACTTCACACTGCTAAATTGACAAAAGTCCAGCAGTTGCTTGCAGTTACATAGAACGTGCACAAGGCGAGCGCTCGTGTGGCATGGTAACTAGCGAGTTGGACAATAAAGATTGTGCTTTATTGGATGACTTTCCGCTACAATATGACTATGAGAGATCCATCTGTGACGACGTCTAACAAGCAAACTTGACGACATACAACCTAAAGGACATGTCAGAACCGACAATGATGTTGTGTGGTCTGCAGACACCATTGCAAGAAAATATTCTGAATGGCGCCAATATGTCGTGATTTGATTGGATGAACTCAAAACTTCTCCAATGTGTTTGTTGAGTGGATGCTTACCTAGTAAAGTCAGACCAACCGCTTTGTGAAGATAATTACACAGGAACCACTACATAGACAAAAACCAAAATCTCAAATATGGAAATGTGCGCCAATGAACTTTCCATGACAAATGGTTCATCAAATCAAGGAAATGATTGGTAGATTCATATGAATGATTTGTTTAAGCTGGTGGCTAAATTGAAACAGAAGACCTGTCTATAAGACCCTGGTATACATAGATACAAAAGCAAGAAATCTGTCACGTATTCGCACGACATAATTAGTTATCACGTTCTCACTATCTCTAACTACAGCAGATGAAAAGGAAAGTGGTTCATTTGATGGTTATTGAAGAAAAATACTATTATACAACAATCAGTTGTACTAACAGGTTTAACATCAGAATCGAACAGTATTTGTCACATCTATCTTAATCGGCTTATTGAAGAACACGGATTATCCGAACAGAAACTAAACACCGTTTTTAGCTTTATGCGCTGAACGCTTAAGAAGTAAAATTCTGCTAGATACATTTTTTTGACTAGTTTAGATAAATATCGCTCCTGTATAAACAGTCATTAATATCAAGAGAAGGAATGTCACTGACGACTGACACATAGACCTAGACTGACAAAGAGACTATATTACCAAGAAGATACCACGTATATAAGGTATTAATACAGAAGTTCAGCGACGAAAAACCACAGGATGCATATAGTCAGAAGAAGCTCAGATAAGGTTTCACGATAACAAACAAATCACTGATACATTATTAGTTTCCTGAAAATAGGATAGCATATCAGTTGCAAGAACAGTTTAGTGGAAATATCTTTTGCGGAGAAAACAATTTTAATCTGCAGCTATATCGTGCGAATGAGATTTACTTCAAAAATGCCATACGCGATGAAGTTAGAAATTATTTCTTTCTTAACAAAAGCGTGTTTCAGAAACACTGAATATCACAAGCATTTTATTTAAGTAAACATGTTACTATTAACTCTATCTACTCTTTTTATTGAAGACGCTCCCAAACACTACCAGTTTCCTCGAACAGTTTTGGTAATTATTTATTAGTTATCATAACAAATTTTCTCAAATTAATTTTGTAAATACATCTCAACGAGAACAATGTTCTGTTAGTAAGAAAGCCATCTTAGATGTGCACACAGATACAAGATTTGATTAACGGTACTTTGAAAATGCTTTCATTTCAGGAGAATCTTCTAGTGGCTGCACCATTTTCCTGATGTTCAATCACTAACGACGCCTACGTGGTATTGTTTAAATCTAGTTGGAGTGGATCATCAGACCATATTATGGGCGGTTCTTTATCCTCGAAGTAGTGAAATGTTTATTTGTATCGTGATAATTCTAAGATTTTCTTGAATGTTACTCAAACGCTTCTACTCAGATAGTAAATCAGGCCATCTCATATTCTGAAAAACTATTATATTTTGGCACATACTACTAGGCTTTCTAACATGCCTGTTTCTGTTCTTAATAGTAAACCTTATTTATAAAACTTTTAAAGTTCCAGTCCTATTTCTGAGAAGATTCGTATGGAACTACGTCTGCACAGCTTCAACAACTGGCCATGGTCTGATGCTTGGTTGATCCGGTTTGTACGTCAGATGTTCATTGATCTGGAGTTTGTAAGCCTGTTTGAATTGCCCCTGGACAGATTGGATACCTGGCTATGTGACGTATACAGGCGATACAACCGAGTTCCGTTCCACAACTACAAACATGCCTTCATGGTTACACAAATGGTAATTAACTATCTTGTTGTGATGCGTTGTATACAAAACTGTTTGGGGATTATCGTCCACGTTGATTGGGCGGATAGATTTTGTTACTTGAATAATCTTACAGCCTGGTTCAATCGACTGGAAATTATGCTCGTGCACAGCAGTAGAAGTAAATACCGCATGGCTTGAAAGTATAATTTTGCCGCTACTCAGAAGATTCATTTCTCTTACTTCCGTGCCTGCAAAGAATATGCAGAATTACATAGAAATATACACTATTTTACGTGTGATCATAATTACTGAAAGTCGGTTTATCGTACAGATAAATGTTTTCACCGTTAGTCATTGAAATGAAACGGATTACTCCGGTTCATATTCCGTCATGCCTCTCACTGAAGGTTATGCTTCGCTTGTATGAGAGATCTATACAGGCTGGACGTCTCTACTGGTCCTTCATATACAAAAATTTGAATATAAGTAATCCGTTTCCCTGATTAACAGCGTATCACATGTCCTCCATGCGGTCCATTTGAACACGGCACGCTACATAAACAAACAAACCGCCATAGGTTAGCCGACAAAGTTCCAATGTATACTTACTTTCTGTATAACAGCTTTGGTTTTAGATACAATTCCGGTAAGTTTCTTTTGTAATTGTGTACACCCGATGCGAAAGACAGAAAATAGTTGATTGACAGTTTGACTTTTCGTGAACACTCTGGATATACTGGTACGACTGAAGTCACTGATCTGCAGCAATAACCAGGAAGATGAAAATTTAGATTCACCCTACAGTTGGTTTTAATATACTGTTGAACATTTTCTAACAAATCCGTCTTCCGACTCTTTGTGTGATAAAATGTCAATTATTCGGTTATGTGCTTTGTCGCTTTTGCTTAAAGCTGACAGGATATAGGATGACATCGACAGATGGCAGTAAGACAGGATAAACGACTAATGATTACAAGGGTTTGATATAAAAATTGATAAAGCCAGACGCAGACAATGCAAGCCACACCTTAGGTCAAGCCACTATAGCATAATTTAATGACTTATCGAATTCACAGTTTCTAGGGTGTTGAATAGCAACTATCCACCCAGATCAGGCGATTTTTGTGAGACAAGGCCGACGTATTATAAATTACGTCAAAAAAGATGCTAACTCATACTAGAAATATTTTGTGAAACTGTTCTCGAGCTTTGAACTGTAGATGAGTAATCGCCTGTGGGTCTGTAAGATTTTCAGCATACATTAGTTAGCATTTAACTAAACAACATCACCAAATCGCATATTGCTGTTACTGTATGATTTTGAAAGAACCTTTACTGGACTACTAAACTAGCCTATATGGAATTTATAGTACACATCTGTTCAAAGACATTGGTTCAACAAAATTAGACATCACTATTTCATACATTTAAGAAACACCCTGCTAGCCTTTCGTGGATAATTGTTTGCTGGTTCGTGATTTATTCAAGTTTAATCTAACTTCTGGCAGTATTGTTTCACCCAAATCTATGTACGAAATATTAGTCTATAAATTAAAAATATTAGCATTTCGCATATCATTATTTTGAACACTTCAGTGATTTTGATTTCAAATCTTGATGTTTAGCCGAATTACGTTCTTGATTACACAGCATTATAAACTTGAATAAGGTTGACGGGTTTGTGTGACAGTTAATTTATTGCAACGCATTTCCATTATTAAAGGCTTATGTTCTTATTTGGGAAGCAAACCTTACAGAAAATTTGGAAAAATTGGAACAAATGATACTTCTTGTTTCGGCTATTTCACATGATCTGGATCATCCCGGTTTCAACAACGCCTATCAGGTAGATACCAGTTAATGTTGTCTATTCTATTGATAACCTGTTACCATAGTATACATATTGTTGGAATCTACTTAATCAAACTGTAATTTTTTTGAGTGCCTACGTTCGCGGCTGAACAGACAAAACCGGTTTCGGGACAACTGACAATACGCAAATAGTTATTATTATTTTGTTAAATTTATTAGACAGCTAACAGTCGCATCAGTTTAGCATATCAGACAGTGTCACAATGCTATAGTTGACACCCGGAACCAAGTAGGTCCGTTTGTTTAGTCATCACGGATTAATAGACCTAGGTAACTGTCATGTACTCTGAACACTGAACAGTGGTATCCCACATAAAGCACTTCTGTCACGTCGCAGATGAGTGACGTTTTGCTCGTTGCGAACAGAAGGACGACTGATAATGAACTACTGAAATGATGTTAGTTGCCAGTTCACTACACTCCCGTAACTCGCAGAGTCGTTAGCCAGTAACGTTATGTGGGATTGTTGCTAATCAGGTCCTGTGGATAGACTGCTAACACTGGTCCATTGAACTGTTCATAGGATAGAGACAGGCGGCGAGCTGAGACATTATAAGCTGTGAGGAAACCTCCTAGCGTTTGTCGTTACGTTCTTATTTATTTTTTTCCTCATCGTTGTTGCATCGTTAGGCATCAACTATGACCGTGATCTTGCTTAATCCAAATAAAGTAAAATAGTATATTTTTGTATATTTTGTATATTTTGCATATTTTGTAATGGAAAGTTAAGGGGTGTTGATGAACCTATGACTAGTGGACAATAACCGACATCTTATCAAAAATATCTTATCGAATTATACTCATTCGAGGGTATTAATTCCCATAGAATGTATTTTCATGTACATATTTATGCATTTACATGTTTGTTAGTCGGATCTAAGCAGTGATCTTCTCAGTTCAACTTTTGATTTCCATGTGATGCTCTTCAGCGGTGATTGGCTCAATTTTCCATGGCTACCTCTTCATTGTTATGTGACCAAAAGGGAATATTTAAGTTGTTCCCTCATAGTATCCACTCATCTTTACATAGTATTGAGCATTCCGTGACTAAGTTTCCTTTTTTCATTGCCTGATTCGGACTCCAAGTGTTCCTTCCGAATTGGCACCGGATACAGCTATCTTCATACTCTACTAAATTTATGTATCCTCTGAAAAAAGTCACGATGTCAATGGAAACCAAAGAATGCAATTTGTCTTCTTTTTCAATAAACTTTGATTCAAAAGTTGCTTAGTTTTTTGGAAAAGTAAGGCTTACCGGAGGGTATTTCATCAGTGCCAAGAAGGAAACAAACAAAATTATGACTTCAATCAAAAATTAAACAAATTACTGACAAGGACAATAGTAACATTAGAGGTTTCGCGAAAAGAAGTTTACAGGTGCTGAGGAAATGTGAATGTTTTGATGTTCTTTCAAATCTCTAGTCGGTTCAACAAAAGTTTCGTTCAAATCATTACTTTTACAAGATCAGTGAATATCCTGAAGATAAACAATTAGAAAAGTTGTAAGAAGAGATATCTGCTGGCAAAGAAGAAGGGTGAAAAACCACACAGATCGTAGTATTCTACTAGCAGTTCAGTGGTTTTTTTTCTATACGACATTGATTAAAATGTGACCTTAACAAGTCAGTTATTTTTTCAACCAAAGTTTGTAATACAAAATACCGACTTCCACGTTTGCGGTGGAGTTTACAGGCAATTCTTTCATACCATTAATTAGGCAGACTATCAGAGCTGCAGTTACACCCTGTTTTGTTTCGTTCTATCCATGCAGCCTTGTGTATGCAAGTCGATAAATTGTAGCCGGGATTAGTACATTCAATAATAAATAATGTATAGTTATAATGTGAGGGCGTAAATCCGCTGCAGCCTCACTACATAGCTAGTTCACTAAGTCGGGCTTATTGATCTTGAATCCAACTGCGCGTTGATCAATTCGTCCTCTTGCCAGTTGCAAACGGGAAACGTCTTTCAAGCTGCTGGAAATCTGAGTCCAAGAACACTGATTCACCCTAATGTGAAACGTGTTTACTCGGTTACTGAACGGCATAGTCTTTGTCTATTTTACTAATAAGGACTGTGTCTTGAGCAAACGTATGGTATGGTCGGATATTATTGAAAACTCTGATGAAACAACAGAAATAGCACTGAAACAGTTAAAAGTCACTTCCGAATAGCTCGCATTCAGAACTCACCAACGCATTCTTTGTCCACGCGCACAGTTTGTGCACGACGTAAAGATTTGTGACTATGTCTTCCACCAGCAACTTACAGTCATGCGCACAGTCTAATTTCTTAACTTGCGAAGTAATTGTTAACTTGTTTCTGATCCAGTGATTCACCTATCATACAATTTAGCTGCATAATTCTGCAATCAGGTGAACCAGTTGTACACTCGAAGATTAAAGCATTCCTGGTTATCCTCTGTAGGAAACTAACTAGCTCAGGATTTTGAACCATAATGCCACAAGTAAGAATTTCTCGTCTTTCCAAGGAATGTGATGAGAATAGGTTGTATGAACTGACCACATTCCCTTATTTTTGAGGGAAGACCGACGATTCGTCTCATGACCAGTGCTCACCAACTGTCATCTCAATTTTCAAGATACGGGTCAGAATATCATGTGACAAACAAAAGTGTATTAACCTTGGTCCTATTGTATTTGAAATGTTCACGGGTCTCATACTGCAGCGGTTTTTGAGAAAGAGAGAACCAGATAACAGAAGAACGGGCAGGTTTCTTGCCTGGTCGCGGCTGCTTTATTCATATTCTCACCATGCGACAGACACTTTTCCTCAAGTAGCCGTCAAGATAATTTTTGGCTACTTTTCACATAGTTGCTTGACACGCTCTCTAAGACTGTCTTCCTGGTAAAGAAGTCACGGTGAACATCAATGAGTTAAAGTCGTTTCATTCCCGCTCACACTGCAGGTTGCGCATTTATATGTGGCTATCTTGAGCACTGTCAACGTCAGTGAGCTTTGACAGAAATGTTTCATTTCTCCACTCTCTTCCACTTTTTTTATCAACAATATTCCAGAAGAAGCATTTAAAGGTTTCGAAGATTTCAGATTTGAGGTTCTGTCTAGCAATAAGCTGACTGATATTAAGTGGATGGACGGCGCTGGTTCGCTTGGTACTGGGATTTCTTTTGTACACTTCGAAGCTTCAAATTGTTTAGTATTGCTATCAAATTGGAGTGGAAATGACCCTATCTTTGTTAATAAAGGCAAGTCGATGGTGACTGTCCATCGTTTCCTCAGTCTCGATGGTACCATCTCATCAGGTTGCAATATAACGAATACAGTTTGTCTGAGGATAGCGATAGCAAGTATTGCATTCGTGAACCATCAACACTCGTCGCAAAGATGTCCAGTTATCATTTGTAGGCTGGGTTCATTATGCGTGTGTGCGCCCCGGTGTGATCTGTGGATCAGAGACCTAGCCAAGTCGGACGGAAAACTTAGTGAGGCTTTCAGTATTCAATGGCACCTACCTCTGCCAGTTAGCCTGTATCAACCTGGCTGACTGTGTAAGCGACGCGACAATCCATCAGTACGTATTTCTGAAATGCTCAAGTTCGCGAAGTATAATTCGAGGTAATTAAAATGTACAGTACACGCTGGTTGAGTCACGTACTCCGTATGGCAAGGGAACGTCTTCTGTGCCGTGAGTCCTTCAATTTGACTGACGACGGCTAGAAGAAAAGGCAGAGCCTTCAAACGATGCATTGGCCATGAAACATGAAGTCTTTGACCTTTTCGCTGCGCAGGGTTGGTGGCTGCCGTATATCTGATTGCGGTGTTTGAGACCATTCACGGTACCGGATGAAAATACCGTCTGACCTGACATTGTCTTGCAGGCAATGAAACGCGAGCGTTTAAAAGTTGTTGGCTTTTCTTTTTCTGGAAGTTTTTTGTTTATTGTTCCTTCTTTTCCTTCTTTCCTGTTATCCTTATATTTTCACTCATTTGATACTCCGTCAACCTGTGGGCCACTGTCAGAATTAAAGACAACTCAGGCAATAATGCCCAGGGATGTGGTTTAGAGTCGAAAATAAGTACGCAATAAGGAACTGTAGACAAATACTCAAATATCATTTGAATATACTTTCTGACACGATGGAAAGTATATTTAAAGTATACATGTTCCGCTTCAGTTAGCGGAGAACTTTCTACATGGCTCTCAAAAGTTTTTGTCTACATTAACACCAGATGGTGATTATCAGTTTTCTATAGAGCAGAAAGAAGAGATACGTTGTGATATGTTAACATTTCGTCTACTCTCATCAGTCGCAAAGGTAAGACATGCTAATTACATACATCATACAGATAAGGATAAACGGGGACTAGACACACCTACAAACACATCCAGTCTTATGTAATCACGAACACGGTAACCTGATATGTGTTCTCAGATGCTTTCATGCACATAATGTTGGCTGTAAAGTCCGGATAAGCATCGCTTCGCAGAAAGCCAGTAACTTTGGGTATTGATTGCGCAGCAGTATCTTGAATGAGTTTAGTGGGTCAAATTGATAACCTGTTGTCATGACACGGTTAGCAATCGATGACTATCATTAAAGTAATCATACAAAATACGGACAAACTCAATATGATCGAAGTTAAACCTTCAATGTATATTCCCTAATTGTTCACACATATGCGAACTGCGCATAATGGAACATTATTTCTTGTACCGAGTAACATTCAGTAACTTTGATTCTGTTCACCGTCAACGTAAACCGTATGTTTGAATAATTTGATTGGAATTTTAAAATGTTTAGATTTGTCCTATTACTCCAAATAAGCAGTGAATAACTTTTCACCAGAATTAACAATGTTTGGTAATTCGATCTGTAACGGTGCATCATTGGCTACTAAATACAGTGTGTTTCTAACAGACTAGTTTCCATTCACGGCAGATGCCTACCATTAGATAACGCATCATCTAAATAAGCTTTCTGAATATTTCAGGATTACGTATATCTTTATCCGGGGAAAAGTGGAGGCTTACTCGCTCCGAATTCTCTTTTCGTAGTGCATCCTGATCATTTGGTTAACACTTTAAGATGTATTCGTTTACTGTTGTTTAGTATTCGTATACCGTTGAGCTATCTATACTACGTGAAATGGTTCTGGAGGTTTTGGTCGACTTTTGCTTTTACCACCATATCCTGCTCATTAGATAGGTTGCAAAGTCGCCAATAACCAGTGAAATTCGATTCTACCTCTTTCAGACAGCTTCGATAACCACCTTTTAATATCATGAGAAAGTAATCTGACCTATAGCTGATTGCATTTCATAACTAAAATTCTAACCAGTTTCTGCACCACGAAGCAGGTGTAACCTGAACTTCATGACAAATACGTGCGGTATTTCGAATGACGGATGGAAAGTAGTAATCTCATACCGAAGACAACACTATTTACATTTCGGTTAGTAGTTTGACATCCATGACTTTTCGGAATTTCGATACAGTGTTTCGGCATGTTTCTCACAAACAACTTAGGATCACTTGTATTTAGATCTGTTCATTTTCGACTTGAGGCATCCTTCAACTCCGTCCCAGGATAGCGGATTGCATCGTTGGTCTGTCCTTTTTTGTCGTTTACTTTTCAGTGTATAGTTTAAGTAAGGCCTGTAAGCATCCTAGAAAGACAAGCACACACTGCAGAAGAGCAGCCACACCATTCTGATCTGTGACAGGAGTACTGTTATGTTGAAAGTTTGTTACTGAGCACACACGGCATGATAAGTACTATCGTAAATCTATCCAATGTAGCAACCTGTGTGTCGACATATACCTCATTATCCCTACCGCATACTGGAGAATGGCAAACAGCTAGTGTGAGTCCCTTCTGCCGAAGTTGTTTGGGCCACTTACTTTATTGTTTCATTTGGACCAACCGAACGTAACTTTTGCCATTATGAAATACACATATCTCATTAGGTGAGGTACGAAAAATGGACACGGCAACAAAATGCGGTTAACTTTGCGGATTTTTGATGTGGTGTACAAATTGTCTGTTCGACGTGTCACTTTGATTCCTAAGTCTTTGTCTCCAGAGGTATGCAAATGAACTAACATGGAAACGACACAAAACAGGTCCCCTGTTTATACACTGTTAAAGGCATCTGCTAACCTCTTATGAATTGCATCTGGCACACTTGTTACAATTAAACACGCTTTGCCACTGGCGATAAAAATAGTCATTTAGGTCGAACAATCTTCTTAAAGAAATTGGGACGGATAGTTGTCATATAAATCTATGACGTAATTCTTGCCTTTTATGGACTAACTGAAGCAGTGATTTTTTCATACGGCTACTTGTTTAAAACTCATTGGTGTACCTCCGTTCGAATTTCGTCTATTTTGGTACTCTCAGTTAAACCTCGAATTGATTGCAGCAAACCATTTACGAAAACGCGATTGTGAGTTAAGAACCGACGATAGTAACTGGCATTTTAAGACAAAATTATTTTCCTCTTCTCAAAAAAACTAACTCAGATTACCCAGTGGGTACGCCAACCTTGGTTTGCTATGGGCTTGTTTGCAGCGGAAAGCTTTCACCGTTGTTAAGTTGCTTCTAGTTGATTCATAAATTTGAAAATAGACCAATAATCAGGCTGTTCGTCGGGTGGCTGTTTCAGTAGTTTCCGAAATTTAAGACGCCAAAGACACTAAGCCGGAATCTACCCTTGATAAATTAAACGTAGTCGCCTTCATTGGGTATCCCAAGTTTGTCCACCACTGTTCCAATATCGCGTAAATCTCGAGCGGAGAGACTTCTCTCCAGTCAGTGTCCAGTTCTGCGGAATGTGGTCAAAGCTAATTCGTTTGGCCCTATCTTGAGAAAACTGAACGTCCCAGTACACGTTCAGGGTATGGTGGTGACGCACAAGGAGGAAGCCCAAATGGCATGGATGGATAAACTCTACCATTCGCTTGATGGCCTCGGTCTTCAGGAAGTGTTACGCTCTCCACTCTCGAATCGTTGGCTGTTTAATCCAGATCGCATCTTCCCCAGAATCTTTATTCGTGCCATCCAGCTCAGATGTAGTCTGTTGCGGACTAAAGTCCGAAATTCACGAAGTGGCCGAAGTGACCACTCAGTTCTCTGCCGTGGCAACTGCGGTTAACCGGAAATCCTTGCTCATATTCTACAATCATGCTGGATCACCCATGACGTGCGTTGTGCCCGACACAACCGTGTGGCCAAAGTCCTGGAGGAGCGACTGCGCAAGTTGGGCTATACAGTCTTCGAGGAGTTGCGAGTACCAACGGCGAG